>JABSTQ010002804.1:5000-18340 GCA_013358835.2 Ixodes persulcatus
CTCCAACTGTCTTGTTGCAGACAGATCCATCGGTGTAGATATTAAGTTGAGCAGTGCTAGGTTCTTTCTTAAAGTATGGTACCGATGTTTTTTCTGCTGGGTGCGTATCCCAGGGATCTAGCAGTTTTTGGATTTTTTCCGTCTCCCAGGTCGTCCCAAGTATGGTGTAGTCACTATTTCGCTGAAACAAGTGAAATGACGCGGCTTCTTTGTCGAGTGTTAGTGCTATTGGCATAATGATTGAGAGAATATTAAGGTTGGTATTACTAACGGTGCGGTATGCTTTAGTTATTTTCAAAAGTGGCGTTCTTTGTACTGACTGTAGCTTTCTGGCCAAGTGCAAGTTGTTTGTGTTTTTCCACCACACGGGGGCAGCGTAGGTAATTGCTCGTTCTATTCCTCTGATATAAATGTCTCTGAATTGTGGCCCCTTTATGCCCCAGTTTACCCCGGAAAACATGCCGAGGGCTCGAGTGCTTTGAGTGATTTTAGATTTTAGATATTCAGCATGTGCAGTGAATGTCAGTTTTGAGTCGAAAACGACCCCGAGAATTTTTAATCAGTTAACATGGGTGAGATTGCGCCCACCCATTTTAATAGTTGGTACTCGTTTTTTTATATTTATCTCCAATATCAAGAACCTCGCACTTGGCCGGGTTAAAGCTTAGCCTGTTTCTATCTCCCCATTCTTTAATGCGATTTAGGGCCCGGTTTGCATTGCCCTCCTGTTCTTTGCGTGATTTTCCCGTCACTATTAGGGTCACGTCGTCGGAAAATGCCTGAATTGTTAAACAGTCTTCGATTTTTTGTTGAAGGAGATCCGCAATAACCACATTAAAAAGAAGTGGACTGAGGGGTGAACCTTGCGGACACCCCCTTACCGAGTCTAGAGTAACTTTGTCGCCTCGAATCAAATTGAAAAGATTTCTGGGGCAGTTGTTTTCTCTAAGTTTGTTAATAACTACTGGGGCCCAGAGCGAGTTGAAGGCTCCCTTGATGTCCAGAGACACCAAGATCGCCCCCCCCCCCCGCAGGGGGCACCTGTGAAAGCAGGTGTTTGGAGAGTGGCGCCTCCACGGACTCCAGCTACGTGGGCCACCATACCCGCACGCAGGGGGCACCTGCCTCGGTAGGTGCTTGGTGAGTGGCGTCACTACGAACCCCGAGCCATGTGGGTTCGCCCACCCACGTCTGGCTGTGCGTGGCGTACCCGTGTCCGGGGAAAAGGGGACCCTGGAGGTTGAGCTGAGCCCGGGGTATGTTTGGACCCTTCGGGGCCCCCCGGGCGAGGCAATACACCTCTTCGGCCCCTGCTTCTCGTAGACGGGTGTCCTGGCTTGGCCCGACCAGGATGATTCAGTCAGTCGCCTCTTCTACCCTCTTCTTCCTTCTTTCACTTTTCCTCCCACCTCTTTCTCTTTTCTTCTACACTCTCTTCCTTCCTTTTTCAACTCTTAGGCGGCAAGGGCCAACCTTGAGTGGAAACAGGTCCTGTCCCTGCAACCACACTAGGGTATAGTGCCCGGGCAGCACTGGTAGAGTAATTGTGTCAGCCAAGCCTTTCTTGTTATGGCACATTACCTACCCCCTTGTTGGGCTCCGTGGTGGGCGGTGCACCCGGGCACTGAACTTCCTTTCCCATCTATATGGGTCTGCGTAACAAATCCTTCCTTGATCGGCCCCCGAAAAGGGGTCGCACCGAAGCTTCTACCTCGCACGAGGCACACTCTACTCCACCTAGATTCCCAAAATTCTTGGTGCTCCACTCTGAAAGCGACAAACAACTCTCGAAAATGTCACCATTCCTTGTTGCAAAGGTCCTTGAGGGTGTGATTGGAAAGAACTTTAAGGCTAAGAAGCTGGCATCTGGCGATTTGCTTGTAGAAATTGAGACCAGCCACCAGAGTTCTGCGCTCCTTGCACTCAATTGTGTCTCGGACTACAAGGTTACAGTGACGCCCCACAAGACATTGAACACTATCCAAGGAGTCATCTCGGAGGACGACCTTCTGGACGCGTCTGAGAGCGAAGTAGTGGAGGGCCTTTCTGACCAGGGGGTTGTAGCTGCAAGGCGCATCTCCTTGCGTCGTGACGGCCAAGAACTGAAGACAAGGCACATTGTGCTTACCTTTGAGTCCACCACACTTCCCGAGTCCGTGAAAGCTGGATACCTGTACTGCAGAGTTCGTCCGTACGTTCCAAACCCCAGAAGGTGTTTCAACTGTCAAAGATTTGGACACGGCTCGCAGAACTGCCGCGGCAAAGCCACATGCGCTAAGTGTGGCAAAACTGATCACGCAGCCGACTCTTGCTCGAACGACGCAGTCTGTGTAAATTGCAAAGAGCCCCACCCCGCTTACTCCAGATCATGTAAGACGTGGAAAGATGAGAAGGAAATTCTCACCCTTAAAGTGAAAGAAAACCTCTCTTACCCAGAGGCGCGTCGCCGCTTCGCGTTTTTGCGCAAAGGCGGCTTTGCACAGGTGGTGCAGCGGGGACCTGCACCACTGAAGGTTGCAGTGGCAACCCAGACGTCGTTCGCGGATGCCAGGAAGCCACTGCAGTCCCCAACACCCCAGCTGAAGCTTCAGCTTCCTGGGCGTTCACTCTCGGCTGGTAGGCCCACATCCCCCTCCAGCGAGAGTCCTACCCCTTCCATGGGGCAGCAGCCTGTCCACTCTCATGTAGAGGGTTCACAGGCTGTTTCTCCTACCCAAGATGGGTCGGCTGTGTCCGCACCTGTCAGTGCTTTGCGGTCTCCCTCCAAGGAGAGGGGACCACGTTCCCGACCGAATCTTTCGGAGGGAGCGTCCTCATCCAAGGAGCGGCATGATTCTTGTGCCACTCCTCCAGCACCCAAGGGGCAGGAGCAGGTGGGCTTGGGCGACTGCCTGCCCAGTACCTCTGCTCCTCCGGCCGGTGGAGGTCGGGGCCGGGGTTTTCCACCTCGTGCCCAGAGCCTCCCTAAACCGGCTAGAACGGCCTCCGCCCAGGAGGCAGAACCAATGGAGGAGGGTGCCAAACCATCCACTCCTGCGTCTGACCCAGACGACATGGAGTGGCAGGTCCCCAAGGGCAAGCACAAGGGTAAAAAACCAATTGTACCTCCAAAGTGACCATTGTACTCTACAAACCATTCATGTCCATTTTTACATTTTACTAAATTTACCTCCTGTGACTGGCTTAGTTTTGCTCTAGCTACCATTACACGAAGGTTGTGACTTTCTGTTGAAAAGCTAACTGCCTAACGTTATTTATGTCTGTTTTTTTACAGTGGAACTGTCGTGGACTTTTTCCCAATTATGACGACGTCACCTTTTTATTAAATGAACACCGGCCTGCTGCCTTTTGTTTGCAGGAGACGCACCTTAAAGAAAGTCACTCAAATGTGCTTAGACACTTCAAAGTGTTCAGAAAAGATAGGTTAAACGCGTCTGTAGCTTCCGGTGGTGTTGCAGTGGTTGTCCAACGCATGGTCCCGTCCACTGAAGTGGCTTTGCAAACCTCCCTCGAGGCCGTGGCTGTTCGTATGCTGTTGGACCGCGTGATTACCATCTGCTCAGTGTACATCTCCCCGGGATATCAGCTGCAGTACGAGGAGCTAGATGATCTAATTAGCCAGCTTCCGGTACCTTACATTATTTTAGGTGATTTCAATGCACACAATCCTTTGTAGGGAAGCTGTAGAAGAGATTCTCGAGGGGCACTCGTTGAACGGTTTCTTCTTTCGACAGGATTGTGTCTGCTCAACACAAACGAAGCCACTTATTTTAGTTCAGCAACTTGTAGTTTTACTTCCATTGATCTTTCGTTTTGTCATCCTTCGTTGCACCCCTTGCTTTTATGGAAGGTCATCCCAAATCCATATGGGAGCGACCACTTTCCACTCATTTTAGAGTTCAACCATCCTCCTGCAGGTCTTTTAACACGTACCCCTCGTTGGAAGCTTGAAAAGGCTAACTGGTCAATTTTTACAGAAGCCTCACTGATAGCATGTTCATCCCTTGATGATCTTTCCATCGACGATGTCACCGAGCACATTACTCAGCACATCTTGCAGGCCGCTATGCTTGCCATTCCCATGACATCCTCGCATCTTCCAAAAAGGCCAAAGCCGTGGTGGAACGAAGACTGCCGCCAGGCAAAGAAAGAACAGAATCGTGCATGGGGTATTTTCAGGCGTTATCCCACGGCAAATAACCTGATTGGTTTTAAGCAAAAAAGAGCGCAAGCAAGGTATATTCGACGGCGAGCCAAGCGGCAAAGCTTCAGAGGATATGCTTCTTCAATTAATAGCAGTGCATCCTCAAAGGAAGTTTGGGACCGTGTGCATAAAATTGAAGGCTCCTACCGGGTATTTTCTGTTCCACTCCTGAACCAAAACGGAGTATGCCCTGCCAGCCTAGAAGAACAGGCGAATGTCCTTGGTGAGCATTTTGAATTTGTTTCAAGTTCTCAACATTATACTCGGTCATTCCAGAGACACAAGCTACAGGCAGAGAAAAAGGCAGTTCCTTTGTCAGGTGGCTTGCAGGAGCCCTATAATTCACTATTTACACTTTTCGAACTACAGCTGGTACTTCATTCGTCCAAACAGACGGCTCCTGGGCCAGACGGCATTCATTACAAAATGCTTCAGCACCTCCATCCATCAACTCTTGAGCTTGTTTTATTATTGTTCAACCGCATTTGGCTTGAAGGTTGCTTCCCCTCATCTTGGAAGGTGGCTATCATAATTCCCCTGCTGAAGCCAGGAAAGGATCCTAACTGTGTCTCTAGCTTTAGGCCGATAGCCCTCACAAGTTGTTTTTCAAAGACATTAGAAAGGATGATAAATAAAAGGCTTATATTCTATTTAGAAAAAAACAAGCTACTTGACCGGTACCAGTGTGGTTTTCGCTCAGCTCGATCGACAATTGACCATCTGGTTCGCTTTGAGACTGCTGTGCGAGAGGCCTTTGTAAATAGACAGCATTGCTTCTCTGTCTTTTTTGACTTGGAAAAGGCATTTGATACGACTTGGCGCTACGGCATATTGCAGGATTTGTTCAACATTGGTCTTCGGGGCAGAATGCTAGGTGCCATCCATAGTTACCTCCGGGATCGCACTTTTCGTGTGAAGCTTGGGGCAACTCTTTCTAAAGAATTCTCGCAAGAAAATGGAGTCCCACAGGGCGGTGTGCTTAGCGTCACACTTTTTATCGTAAAAATGAATTCAATTGCTCGTATTATACCCCCATTTGTTCAGTACTCGCTCTATGTTGATGATGTACAAATTTCAGTCTCATCTTGTAATCCGTCCATCTGTGAACGTCGACTTCAACTTGCGATCAACAATTTGGTCAAATGGGCGGATGTAAATGGTTTTAGATTCTCTCCCGAGAAAACGGTTTGTGTGTGCTTCTCTCGTCGTCGTGGAATTTTACTTGAGCCTTCCTTAAATATGTATGAAGTCCCTATTGCAGTAAAGAAAGAACACAAGTTTTTAGGTCTTATATTTGACTCTAAAATGACATTCATTCCACATATTAAAAGCCTCAAAATGAAATGTATGAAATCACTTAATATACTAAAGGTCTTGTCGCACGTTTTCTGGGGAGCTTATCGGTGTTGTTTATTGCGCATCTACCGCTCAGTCGTACGGTCCCGACTTGATTATGGCTGTGTAGTGTACGGATCCGCGCGGGCATCGGCTCTCAAGATGCTGGACCCCATTCATCATCAGGGGCTCCGACTTTCCACTGGTGCTTTTCGCACATCTCCAATACTCAGCCTATATGTAGAGGCAAATGAGCCCTCACTGGAGAAAAGGAGGTTTGAATTAGGCTTCATGTACTCTCTGCGAATTCGGTCTGTTCCTGGTCACCCGACTCTAGATTGCATAGAACAAGTACACTTTGAGCAGACTTTTATAAATAAGCCTTCCATTGTTCCACCTCTCGCCATGAGAATTCGTTCTTCTGCTGAGTCCGTAGGGCTGGATGTGCTACCCCCAGTTGTGCAATGCTTGAACTCAGTAGCTCCTTGGGACCTCATGCCCATCCACTGTGAGTTGAAACTATCAAAATACAACAAGAAAGAGACCCCTAAGGAAGTTCTGAGGCAAGAATGTTTTGAACTCCAGGACCAGTACCGAGACTTCACAAGTTTTTACACTGATGGGAGCAAAACGGATTCCTATGTAGGCTGCTCAGTGGTAGGGCCTTCTGTGAAGTGTGTCCAGAGAATTAACAATAGTGGCTGTATTCTTTCCGCGGAGCTTTATGGCTTACTCCTTGCCATAGATCACATTCTCAAAAAGAAGATCCGTAAGTCAATTGTTTACACTGACTCACTTAGTGCTTTACGAGCTCTAGACACAACGGGGGATGTTCAAAATCCACTTGTTCTAGAAATAAGGAACCGGTTATTTTCAGCATCCAAAAGGAAGAAAGAAATAACATTATGTTGGGTACCTTCCCATGTTGGAATTCCTGGGAATGAGGATGCTGACCGTGCAGCGAGCACTGCTAAGGATCGACGAGTGGATCTGCACAGAATACCCTACAGAGATTATAGACATGCCCTGAAAAGGTCTACAAAATGCAAGTGGCAAGAGGAGTGGAACCAAGAAATGAATAATAAGTTGCATGCAGTAAAACCTTTAATTCAGGAATGGGAGAGCGCACGTCATCGCGAGCGATTTTATGAGGTTGTATTATGTCGACTCCGAATCGGTCATACACGTCTTACCCATGGGCACCTTTTGCGAGGGGAGGATGCTCCAGAGTGTGAACACTGTCATGTACCACTAAGCATCCTGCACATTTTACTAGTATGCCCTACGTATGACCGTGAACGTCACAAACATTTTGCACGAATTTACCAAGAGCATACCCCATTACATTTGGTTATTTTACTCGGTGACGAACCACTAATACCACACAAGTGTGTTTTTAATTTTTTTAGAGATATTAGACTACTAGACCAGCTATAATTTAACATGTTTCCTGGAATCATGCCCATGTAAGGATTTTTTTTTTTTATAACCCTGGTTTCCTGCAATAGTTATAGTTGTTGGCGCATTATAGCCTTGGATGCTGCTGCGCCACTAAACCTCAATCATCAATCATCAATCAATCAAGATCGCCCCCTTCTCCTCCCTCTTGACCTCCTCCAGTTTAGTTTTAATTTTGTATAATGTGCTTACCGCTGACTTTCTATGGGTAAACCAAACTGATTTTCATGAAGTAGTTTTTTAGAGTGTAAGAAATGGTACAGCCTGTTGTTAATTAGTTTTTCTAGTACTTTACCAAAGATGGAGTTCAGACAGATCGGTCTATATCCGGAGGGACTGTTAACCTTATCAGTTTTTTTCAGTAGTATTATTTTTCCTTCTTTCCATTCACCGGGAAAGTAACCGAATTCAAGACATGCGTTGAAAATATTAAGAAAGAGTTGTTTAAAATTGTTATAGATTGTTCTCAGAAAAGTGGTTTTGATCTTATCAATTCCTGGCGCAGTGGTTAATTTTAATTTTGCCAAAACAGCATCTACTTCTGCCAAAGTGAAAGGTATGTCATTGATTGTATTGATATCTTCGAGTGACATGAGACGCAGATTGGTCTCATGTGCCGAGTCGCTGTTAGGGTCTTCTTCCTCGAATAGTGTCGTCAGGATAAAACGTACTGTCTCTGCCAGACTTCTCGTCCGAACTCCATCTGGTAACACCAGAGGACAAAGCACTACCGGGCGTTTAAGTTTGTTAAGTGCTATCTTATATGGGAGAGTAAAAACATTATTGCCATGAATGACGCCGCAAAACTCTCGGAAAGAGCTCTGCTTTGCATTCGTTATGTTAGATTTGTAATCTTTATGCGCTTCATAATAAGCTTTCTTAAAGTGTTCTCTATTTTGATTTCTGCAATTTTGATACCTGCGCCTAAGCACCCGAATTTTTTTACGTTCAACAGAGAGTTGTGGGGTCCACCTTTTAACTTCATTTGCTCGATAAGTAACTACTTTCGAATAGATCTCTGTAAGTTCATCAATTTTGTCATAAATTGTCCTAATTACATGTTCTAAATGATTTTTGGATACGAGAGGTCTGCTTGACATATCCCTAAACCAGCGGTCTTTTATTAATTTGTCTATAACCTTTAAATCGCCTGTTTTGGTTAGTCCTTTAACTGGGCACCCGGTTCCAAAAGCTGAAATTTTGATGTAGCTGTGGTCGCTGCCTGAAGGAGTATCTAAAACTTCCCAATTCGAAATGTGTCCTAGTGTGTGTCCATTAACAATAGTTAGATCAATCCAACTTTCGAGGTTTGGTGAAGCGAAAGTTGGGGTCGAGTTTCTGTCATTGATCCAGACTAATTCTAAGCTTATAAATAGGTCTGCTAATTCCTCTCCTCTCTGATCCAATCTCTGTCCCCCCCAGCTGGGGTTTTTAGCATTAAAGTCTCCTAATAATATTAGCTTTTCCGATTTGTGCTGTTCAACGACTTCGGTGATTGTTTGTAGCCAAGGTGCTATGTCGTCATCTGGTGGTATGTAAACGTTTGCTAGCACAAACGTTTGGTTTCCTGTGCTACATCGGACAACAAGCAGATCTCTCGCTACGGTAATAGGAAATGCATCGCAAAAGTTGTCGTGAATTACCATTGCGACTCTAGGTTTTGTTTCGAATGCTATGACATTATCTTTAATGCTGAATCCCACAACCTTGTTTTTAAGATAATAGGGTTCCTGTATACAGGTGATGCGTTGTTTAATTTCCATAGTATCTATCTTAAGTTGGTCTATAGCTCTTATACAAAGATTTGCATTACACTGCAGGATATCTAGTCCGCTATCCGAGCTGGTCATAGTTAGTGTTTTACGTTAATGTATGTTCGGATCAAAAGTGGAAAAAGATAACTAGTGGATGAGAGCTATGTACCTATGAATGCTTGGTAAATGGGCATCTTAGTAGGCTAGGAGCGCCGAGCCTGTTGCTCCTTCTCAAGCAGGGCCCTGCATGCCCTCGAACCAAACGAGTGTTCGACGTTAAATTTCTTCTTGAACTTTTCGTTGTTTCGAATGCATGCACGGCACCGCTTCTCATATGCCCTGCAGTTGGCCCCGGGGTGGTCGCCGGAACACACAGTGAAGGCCGGGGACTGGCCTGCACACACTTTAGGTGTGTGGCCATAAGTGCAACATTTCGTGCAGCGCCGGGCGCCAAGGTTCTCATAGATGCGGCAGGACGTCCATCCGAGATGCACCCTCCTCTTTTGGAGGAGGATGTCCCTCGTCTGGGGCCCAACCTCCAGAATATGGACCATGGTGCCCGATGCCCCCCGAAATGAGGTCAAGACCTTGTTCTGGTCTTCGGTTGGGAGGTCGTTTATAGATGTTAGGGTCTCAACTAGGTCGCGAGCTTCCACCCCTGGGTCAACTCCCACGATCTTGACCTGAGGGGCCCTCTTTTCCGATCGCCTGGTCGTCAGCTGCGACGCCGTTTCCTTGTTGGCCTTGATGGCTTCAGCGAGGCGGTCTAACGCGGCTGCACTATGTCCGAGGACAATAGCACCCCCTCTCACCGGTTTGATTTGGACGAGGCCGAGTCGGAGCTCCGCGGGCTTGAAGGTGGTGTGCAGCAGGTGTGAGATCCCTTCGAAGGGCTCCACCCCAGCTGCTGGCTTGGATGCCGGGTAGACCAAAAGGCTCTCCCTGGGTGCTGCGGGTGGTGGTGGCGTTGTCGGCATGGGGGCCTCGGGTGGTGCCCCTCCCTGCTGCTGGCCGGCGGGGCTCCGGCTCGAAGTCGCCGGGTTCTGCTGCAGCACCTGTGAGAAGGTGCGCTGCAGGGCGGCAACACTCTCCGACGTGGGGGAGGGGGCGGGGGCCCTCTCCTTCTCTTCCTTGTATGCGGCGAATGTCGCCCTTAGTGCCGTATTCTCATTGATTAGTTCCAGGGCAAACCCCAACAGTCGGTCGTATGCACCGTGCAGGCTGGCCTGGTGAATCTTCGAGATCTTCGTGCTTACCGCGGGAATTGCCTCAGTTACTTCGTGGTTTATGTCTATAAGGGTTGCGGTGTTGGGGTTAATCTTAAATTTCATTCTAGTCGCCTCAATCGCTGCCTTTTCTGGGTTCGTTGGTGGTTCCCCATCGCCCTTCTCAGTTAGTCCCTCCCCCGGGGGGGAGGCCTCGCCACCACCTGCCATTCGAGCGTCTCAAATGATAGCAAAACTACCAAAAAAACGCAAAAAAAAGGTTAGCAGTCTCACTACTCAAAAATCACCAGCGGCCTCTTGCGACGAACGAGATCCGCGTCTTTTGCGCCAAAAATGCTACACGCGAGTAAAAAGCCTATAAATCAGCAAAAAACTGACATACCGATATCGCACCAACTGAAAAAGGTGGTGCTAGGCTTTTAACTAAAAAGGGAACCTAGTTTAAGTGTCCAGCTAATCGGAAAACCCCCCAAAAATTGAACCTAGCCTGCGTAAATCAGGCTTCCTTTGTTGACCTCCCAATCTACCACCCCGTCACTTCAAAGCTTGAAATGGCTGTAAAAATAAAAGTTCTGTCGCTACAGAAACTACAAATACACGCTCGTGTTCGCGCAAACGCGAGGAACACCAGCGTTAACTTTTTATTTAGTAGCGAACGCTCAAACTAGAAGTTTGGACGCAAAGTCAAGCGGCAACCATCTTTACCTTTGCCGGCTAGGCCTCGCTCACACAAAATTACTCGCAAATCAAAGAAAAACGACTTTAGAAAAACAAAAACGCCTCGAACATACTCGCTGTACCTCTAGGCACTAATGCCTAAAAGAACACACTTCCAGCTAGCCTGGAAATGTAAAAAAAAATTGATCTAGCCTGCGTAGTTCAGACTTCCTTTGTTCGCCCCCCGATTTAGCTGGGCGGCGGAGAAAAGCTCACCGGAGAAAAGCTCACCCGAGAAAAGCTCACCTGAGAAAAGCCCACCGCAAAACCGGCAGATGCGGAGAAAAGCTCACCGGGCTTTGAACGGATGCGGAGAAAAGCTCACCGATTTTTTTAAACTTAGCAGATTCTGCGTCAAACGTGGCAATTTAATAAAATTCGCAATCATCACTTCATTAAAAATATGTCCTCTTTTTTTGTAATACTCTTGAAGTTCATTGGGCATATTTACTAATTCCTCAGAAATTAGTAATCACCCATTCTGTGTATTAATTAAGCCGCAAGTATAAAATAAGAATATCGTACACTGGTAAAAAAAGACAACAATTTATTGACAGCTGACAGTGCGCCTTCCGTAGCTCTGTCAGATAAAGAGGTTTGTTCTTTGCGAGCAAATATGAATAGCGGTGTGTGAACCGTTTCAACTCCAAATATTGTGTAGTGCTTAATAGATAAGTAGGTGTTTGTTGATGTAATCAGTGTAGGCTACGCTGTTTTTTTTTCTGTTAATTTCACTAACAAAACTTTAGTTGCGAGAACAGATTCGTCCTGCCGTGTTTCTTGTCTTCATTTCCTCTTCGTCGTTTGAGCAGTTTTCATCATGTATAACGTTTGCCAACTCGCCCAATTCGCTACCTTACAGAAGACTAGTTCTTATACAGGTCACGAGTAACAACGGTGACAGTGTGCAGCTCTGAAGGTCACGGGTGGTTCGCAGTAGAAGGGCACTATAGCACAAAGGCAACGAGTGGAAACACCAGCAGGAACGGCTAGAGAACGTGCATGTCCGCGGAAGAAAGAAGCCTCGATATCCTACTGACTGTTCTATCCTATTTTCAAAGGTGAATAAAAGCTTCAAAGAGTATTTCAGGCACCGCGTTGCTGCGCATGCACTTTCGGATTTTCGGCATTTACAGTTTTGATTTTTAGGTTTTAGGCAGACATTATAAAGTTTTCGAACTCTTTCCTGTTCTTCAAGAGCATAAATTTTTCAGTTAGGCTTCGTTGCGTAGAGAGTAAGCCATAGAAAACACTCGCCCGCAATTATTAATTGGGGAGCAATATACCCAATAAGCTTAACAAATATTACAAAAAGGATATTTCCTTTTTACTAAGCTGACGAAATTTAATGTTAATAAATTGATATAGGTTACACATGATCCAACAGCCTCCATATAAAAAGAAGAAAAAAATTGGTGAGCTTTTCTCCGCATACGCTCAATGGCCGGTGAGCTTTTCTCCACATCCGCCGGTTTTGCGGTGAGCTTTTCTCCGGTGAGCTTATCTCCGGTGAGCTTTCCTCCGGTGAGCTTTTGTCCGGTGAGCTTTTCTCCGGGATTCGATTTAGCTCCCCACCACTTCAAGGTTTGAAATGACTGTAAAACTAAACGTTTTACCTCTACAGAAAAACAAACACACCCTCGTGTTCGCGCAAACGCGAGGAACACGAGTGTTTACTTTATATTTACGAGGGAGCGCTCTACTTAGTTTGGGCGAAAAATCAAGTGGCAACCATCTTGATTTTTCCTGGCTAGGCCTCGCTCAAACAAAATTACTTAGAAATCAAAGAAAAGCGACTTTAGAAAAACAAAAACAACTCGAAAAGAATCGCTATACGTTTATACACTAATGCATAAAAGAATACACTTCCAGCTAGCCTGGAAATATAAAAATTGATGCTTAGCTTGAGGAGCTCTCCGATGCTGGTCCTGCCGTGAGAATCTCGTTAATCCATTCATCCACGTCACTAATTAGATGACGAGGCATTTGGCTATTACAATAAATTTCCCCACTAAGAAGATCGTAATATAGTGGGGTGCCTCGGCGGGACTTGGCAGCCTGGTTGATGGGCCTATTGGATGGAAAAGGTGGGCGTCCTGTAAATCAGCCAATGGCCCAACATTTCCTCCAAAGACGGTAGGTAACTACCCGTACAATGGGGTGGAAAAAAACTCTGTTTGTTTAAACAATGGAGAAAAAAGACATTTGCCGAGCCCGCACGTAAAAAAGGACGCCAGGGTGAAACTTCCACCCACCCGAGGAGTAAGCGACTCCGGAATGTAAAATAATAAAAAAACCTGTAAATCTAAAAAAACGCATAAGTGCGGATAAAACATACCACTACGGTGCTAAAAAACACCGCTTCCAAAAATAATCTACAAAAGTAAAACACTGTGAAACTACCAACCTGGAGAAGCGATGAGACATATGAGGCTGCCGAGAAGAACTCGGGCGGACAGCCACGCCACGTCGGATTTTGAAGGCCCCAAGCCTGCAGGGTGGTCCTCGTCGTCCTGCAGGTCATTGATCTAGCACCAAATGCCAAACCGGCAAGGATGGACCTCCTTACCCGGAAAGAGCGGGACCAAGAAGCGGTACTTGTTCTCTTTGAACCTACACTTTTCTTCTAAAATTCTAATGCTCGAA
>JABSTQ010002805.1:0-34513 GCA_013358835.2 Ixodes persulcatus
GTTTACAATGTCGTTGATATGTAAACAAAATATATAGGGGCCCAGAATAGATCCCTGGGCACTTCATATCTGATGTACTGAAGGTCTCACTTCACTCCGTGTAGGCTATATGCTGTTTTTTTTATTGACGTGAGATAGTTTTAATAATAATTGCGCAAACCGCGGACTCCGCAGAATTGAAGCTTCTTTAAGAGTATGTCATGTTGAATGCAATAGAATGCCTCTTTAGGTTAAGGAATATGCCTAGCGTATGTACTCAAAGATATATATTATATATATTGTGTATATTCTCAAAGATTTGTTCTTTTATCCAAGCAATGCAACTTCTGGTGACTTATTGTTCTGTAAATTGAATTGCTTCTTTGTTAGAATATTATTCGAAGTCAACATTTAACAAGTTGTTTATTCATAATACTTTCAACTACCTTAAAAAAACTTAATGTACAGAAATAGGTCTATAGTTGTAGAGATCCTTAACTGCTCCACATTTTTGTATAACAGCCACACGTGCATGCGACATTTTGTCCGGAAGACGCCTGTAGATAGCACGAGGTTACAAATATGAGGCAGTGGAAGGTTGATTCCTCACAAACGGCCTTTAGCGGTCTATGCTTGATATTATCCGTACAGGAAGCGTATAGTCATCTTTTAGTGGCATAAGTGAGTTTATAATTTCATGCTGATCAGTCGGATATAAGAAGAGGGAATGTAGGCAATTGTCCTTGTGAACTCTTCACAATACATCTACACAGTTATATAAGGGAGCACCAGCAGCAACAAAGTGGGCGTTGAACCGGTTTGCTATCTGTTCTTCCGATAGCACTCATCGTAAAATTGCATTTATTTTTGCGAGACGTTTTTACAAGTTAACGATCATTTACTGTTTGCCGAATCAAGCGGGGATTCTCCATTACTTCCAAAAACGTTTGCATGTAGTATTCACATTTTGCTTTTTTAATATCATGTTAGTTATTTCGTACTTTTTTTATTATGCAAAGGTTATTTCACTCCCTGTTAATAAAAAAAAAATATCTGATAGAGCTTTTGCGGTTTGTAGTCATTTGATATAATTTGTTAGTTAGCCATGGTTTTCAAGTTCTTGTGCTTTTTTCGAACTTTAAGGGAAAACTTTGTTATACACTAAGATAAAACGGGATAGAAAAACGTCATATGCCCTGTCTGCATCGTTTTCTCTCAAATAATGATTGAATCTTGAACGAGATGAAATCCTTAATCGATGAATATATTGTTTAGAAGAGTCTCTAAATACCGCTTCTTGTTTATAGCCGCGTGGCTGCTTACAAGGAAAAAACAGTATATTGTTAAATGTTCACTTAGATGGCGCAGTAATACGCCTGATCTCAAGTCATAAAAGAAAAATTTGTGATACAAATGTGAAGAGTGTTTTCCGTATTCGAAGTAATTCTAGTCGGTACATCTATTGTGTTTGTGCAACCATACAATTCAATTTTTTTCTTCTAAACGCGTGTAGGTTCATTGCCCGTGCAAGCATTAATGTTAGAATCACCAACCAAACAGCTTGTAACTTCAGCGATACGCTTAGATCAAGTAACGCTTTTGAGAAATTTAGGTATCCCTCACAAATCCTGATGGAGGGCGGTACAAAAGAGCAAACAATATATCACAGCACTGTACAGAAACACACTCAATGTGGCATCCACATTCTTTGTCAACAATGTTCGATGTACGTGATGTGAGCTCTGAACGAGTATAGATAGCAACCCCGCCACCACATTTTTTGAGCGGCATGCGGACACCAACCATGGAGACACACACGGAAGTGGACAAGGTGACACAGAAGCGACATGTCTTACAGATGGCTCTTTTCTAGCGTGCAGTACTGGCTGCTGCTGTTGTCGCATCGCGAATTACCGGCATGTGAAGGAGCGTACGGACATTGACACTGAACCACCATTCTTCAAAACTACGTGATCGAAAGCGCCAGTCATCCAGATACTTACGACACCTCATCGAAATCTGTACAGAGATGTGGTCTTCGACCACGTGCTTGATCGCCCAATTAACTACCGCGGAGGCACATCCACGGCAGCCTTCGAGACTATAAAGGAACGACAGAACGGATTGATGGCCAGTGGGCAAGGTGCCAGCAGAAGCGACATGTGTTACAGATGGCTCTTTTCTTGCGTGCAGTACTGGCTGCTGCTGCCGTCGCATCACAGATTACCGGCATTTGAAGGCGCGTACGGACATCGAAACGAAACCACCATTCTTCAAAACTACGTGATAGAAAAGCTGCCAGTCTCCAGGTACCGACGACACCTCATCGAAATCTGCGCAGAGACGTGGTCTTCGACCCCGTGCTTCATCGTCCAATCATCTACCGCAGAGGCACATTCACGTCAGCCTTCGAGACTATATAGGAACAACCCAACGGATTGATGGCCAGATGGCAAGGTGACAGCAGAAGCGACATGTCTTACAGATGGCTCTTTTCTTGCGTGATGGTAGGTCCGAGATTTTGTGACTGCTCGTATCGCTCAGACGATTGTTGTCTACTGCTGTTGCCTTGCCCAAGGCGGGTGAAATTGTTTTTCGCTGCCATTGCTGATTGTTGTTGGTGGGCACTTGCGTTGTTAAGGTGCAGGGATGTTCGAACAAAATCCTCGCCCATACACAGATACAATGCAGCAGATACTGGAATGCCAGTAAGAAATGAGAGTTAATTTATCATCTATAGTTGCAAGTCCAAAAAGTTTTGACAAAACAATTAGAAGCTATTTAAGCGTCCACTTCACAAAAAACTGATCTTGTCACGACGCTTGATGTTACATAAAAGAAAGGTGGCAAATTTAGAAGGGAGAGTATTAAAGCTACAAGAAAACATTGATGACTTAGAAAACAGAAGTGGAAGAAACAATTTGGTAATCCATGGAGTGGCAGAATCCGAGAAGGAAACGGAGTTGGACTTGAGAAAAAAAGTAGTTGAAGATGTTTTCAAAACAAAATTGAGTGTTAAAGTGCCGTCTGTCGAAAGGGCTCACCGTCTT
Source organism: Ixodes persulcatus (assembly GCA_013358835.2). Taxonomy (NCBI): domain Eukaryota; kingdom Metazoa; phylum Arthropoda; class Arachnida; order Ixodida; family Ixodidae; genus Ixodes; species Ixodes persulcatus. Next base: position 3,030 of record JABSTQ010002805.1, read on the forward strand.
GGAAGGCTACCAAGCAGAAAGCCGAGGCCAGTCATGTGAAGCATTGGAAGTAACAACGAAAAACACAACGTTCTTAGAAATGCCAATAAGCTTAAAAGGACTCGTATTTTTATTAATGAGGACTTTTCAAAAAACGTAAGAAGTATCAAAAAGAAGCTATGGGAGAGTGCAGCTGCAAACAAACGAAATGGAGACAAGGTGTCCTTATCGTACGACAAGCGAAAATCAATGGAGTAACGTACGGGTGGGACTCAGATACTGACCAGAGAGTTAAACTTTTTGCACCCAATGCACCGCCAAATGTACCGCATTCTGAACAGTGACGTGAACCTAATTCACAGGAAACAAAAAAAAAACCTTCTACTGATCAACCTTAATGCTCGAAGTATTGTCAATAAAACGCTTCAACTCGAACTCATCTTAATGGATCATGACCACAGTATAGTGGGTATTACTGAGACCTGGCTTGATTTATCAGTGTTCGACAATGAGATAGTGCCCCCAGGTTATAATATTTTTTTGAAAGGGCAGAGGAAACAGAGTATGAGGTGTGGCCCTATTAATTCAATCGTCCCTGATCGCTTTTGAAATGGAAGGTGCTCTAGGTATTGAAAATGTATGGTGTAGGATCTAGTTAAAATACAGTGAATTAATAGTAGGATTAGTGTATCGCCCTCCACAAACGCGTATTGGATATTTTAAGGAGTTAAATAAGTTTCTTTTTAAGTTAAAATTAAGTTCAAAGAAAGTTATTTTGATGGGAGATTTCAACCTCTTTCGGATAGACTGGGCTACATTAGAAACTGAGGACAGTGAAGTGTCGTGCTCCGAAGAATTTCTGGATTTGGCCTTCTCGCACAACTTGACACAGGTTGTCAAAGAGCATACTATGGTACAAGGGGAATCACGATCCCTAATAGACTTGATAATTGCCAGTGAGACCCTCTCACATCACACATACGATTGCAAGTTTTACCCGGGAATTTCAGATCACAGTATGGTACACTTCGAACTATCGTTGGAAGCTACGCTTAAGAAAACAAAAATATCTTTATATAGAAGCTTTAAGGAAGCTGATGACGAATCAAATATTGATCAACTAGACTTTAACTACGATACATTTGAGGACCTTGCTAGGAACCCACTGATCAGAGTGGACGAGCTATGGCTTAATTTTAAAAGGACTGTACTAGAATGCATTCATAAGTTCGTTCCAATGCGCGTAAAGAAGTGGAATCCAAATAGTCCTTGGATTACAAGGGATATAACCCATCACGAAAGACGCTTAACCAGGTGTAGAACAAAAGCGCCTGGGAAAAGGAATGGGTTGGTATACAGGCTGAAATTCTTACGCTAAGTACTGAACTTAAAGCAAATATAAAGGCACAGAACTTCTCCTACTGTAATGTTAAAATGCAAAAATTCATAAAATATTAACCACGGAGGTTTTGGCGACAACTAACATCAAGTAAAAAAGCAGTTACTAAGGTGATAGTAGGAAATGGAGTTATTAAAAACAAGAAACAAATCGCAAATTGTTTTAATGAATATTTCGTCAGCGTTTTTTCTACTGATAATCATATCCTGCCGGAGTTTTCTTTATTTGAAAATATTCCCCCCAATGAATGACGTAGAAATACCAGAAGAAGGTATTTTTTTCTTTCCTATTTTGTATCAATCCAAAGAAAGCTGCTGGTCCTGATAATATTCCTCACGAATTCTTATATAGTTACAGTGAATGGTGTTCGAAGTATCTTAGTCTCGTCTTCAAGAGACCGTTGTCAGATGGAACTGTTCCAGATGACTGGAAAATCGCCAAAAGAATACCTGTACATGAAGAAGGTAATGCAAGCTCAGGTTCAAACTATAGACCCATTTCGTTAACATCTAGGTGTTGTAAAGTGCTGGGACACGTCATTTCAAAGCATATAAGAACGTTTTTAGAAGCTTATCAAGTACTTGATATTAAGCAACTCTGTTTTTGAAAAGGTTTATCTACCACTACAAAATTAATGGAACTAATTCATGATTTTTCTTCGACTCTTGAGAATAGAGGCCAGGTCGACATAATATTTTTAGACTTCCAAAAGGCCTTCGACAAGGTGAACCATAATAAGCTGCTCGTTAAGCTAGAGCCTTTGCTAAACAATTTCAAACTCCTGCGGCGGATTGAAGCGTCCTTGACTCTTACAAAACAGTTGGTTAGTATTGATGGGCATGATTCGATGCTACGAGAAGTTTACTCGGGAGTCCCGCAGGAATCTGTACTCGGACCCTTGTTATTTTAAATTTTATAAATGACGTCCTTCGTGGGTTGTGTGTATGTTTATACAGCCTAGAACTTGGTCTGCCTCAACGGGCGACGAGTCCCCCAGCTGTAGATGAGAAATTTAGCCAATGCAGTACAACCGCTAGCTTGCTGTCTTTAACGTGCACCACGCAGTAGTGATACACGACCGCACGCCGGTACGATGCTCCTCCAGATCGAAACGGGCAGTGGTGGGGATTGAGCCCAGGATCCTGGGTTCTGCAGTGCGAGCTTTCGCTCCACGTGCTCCGGTTGTTTACAAAAATTAGCAACTGGTGTGAAAGCTGGCAGATATCTTTAAACCTGGAAACGACCGTTTGCATGTCAATGACACTTAAGAAAACGCCTGCGGTGCATAACTACCACTTAAACGGAAAGCCTTTGTCTAGAGTAAAAAAAATTAAATACTTCAGGGTAACAATAACAAGCGATCGTTGATGGAACAATCACATTAGTAATATAATTAGGAAAACTAAAGGTTAACTTTGGCCCTTGAGAAGGTCGTTAAAAATGACCACTCCGAAAACTAAACTGTTAGCTTTTAAAATGCTGATAAGACAAATTATAGAATATGCCAGTGAAGTGTGGGACCCGTACAAAAAGACGTTAATATTAAAATTAGAGAGGATTCACGAAACTGGCGTTGGGCTTTATTTTCTCGAAGTATAGGAGGCTAGATTCACCCACGGAACTGTATTCTAGGGCAGGAATCAGTCTACTGGAAGAGAGGCGGAGGAACAAACGCTTGAAAATGCTTTACTTGATTTTAAACGCGACACTTCTGCTAGACAAAGCTAGATTGACAAGACACCATACCTCAAGAATTACGCGAAACAAACACACTAGAACACTTGAAGAATATCGTTATGCCAAAAATTGCTTTAAAAATGCAAAGTTCCCCCGAACGATAAAGGAGTGGAATGCGCTGCCAGAAAGCACTGTTGCAGCCAACACCGTTTTTGAATTTATGAGATGTATGCAAAAGTTATTTAAAATTTATGTATCTAAATCTGTGGCTCACAGTGCTTTGTGTATTTCTTTTTTGTGAATGTGTTTCCTTTGTGTTTGATAATATAACCGTAGAGTACGCCGATGATTTTGTGTTGTACACCATGTTCTGCGTGGCTATTTATGTTCGCTTTTGTTGCTCACCCCTATCATGGCCCTGGTTGTGAGGACTGATAGTATGGTGAAATGAATAAAATAAAATAGCCATCAAGCGGAACACAGTTATCAGATGAGAACCACGTCTCACTAAAACATATAATATCAAAACGATGGTTCAGTTCAGATAAGAACAAGTTCAGCTCGTCGATTTTATTTCGCAAGCTTCTGGCGTTTAAGTGAAAAAGTGAAGGATACGGCATTTACAAAGATGAATTGTCACGAGAAAAGTTAGATATAGAAGATAACAGTGTACAAAGGACACGTCGTGTGATTTAGTTTTGTCTTGCAAGATCCTCCTCACCGCGAATGACAACTGCTCGGTCACCGTTCTGTTTTCGGTCTAACACTTTCCCATTCCCGTGCCAAACAAACGCGTAGCCTGAATTCTGTACCTAATCCTTTGTTGCTGACAGAAGAGTGCGGGAGAGCCGTGTCATATTTGCACAAATGTATATGTTGTTTTTTTCCTCTCTTGAGTGCATGTCTCCTTACGAGCCGAGAATCGCGAAGCTCCTGACTTGTGAAATGAACAATACTCCTCAATTTTCGCTCGGTTTTGCTGGAAGTCTATGCAAAGCTGAAATGTCCCTTCGCACCACAGGCGTCACATCAAGCTTTTTTGACAGTTCATTTATTTTGTTCAAGTACTCAGTTTGGGTTTTCTGGGATGCCATGAATTTCGACGTTTAAGCGACAACTATGAAACTCTAGACTATCCAGATCTCGCCTAATCTGAGCAAGTTTATTGGGTAAGCGAACGTTCTCCAGCCGGTTTACTCGTTTTTTCAGCTCCTTAGTAGATTTTTTCTGGTTAAGTAACCGCCGTTGGAAGTCGTCAAACGTGTCCGAGAGTACCTGTACAGGCTTTTCAAACGCTCCGATCACACTGGGCAAGGTCATTAGTGAGTCAAGCTTGTTACTTATTCCCAACAGCAGTCATGACAAGGCTACCTCCGATTTCTGCGATTTTGTTTCATTGTACATTCTCTTGTCCCACCTAGACGCTTTAGATTTGCACGTTTTCCCCAAATCCTGAGGTTTTACTTTCAGCGTATCTTTGGTTTCACCAGAGCATGTGCCGAAATGAAACGTAAATTTACATTCATAGTAGTTGATCGATTGTCCATTATACGGAACGGAACAGACAACCGGCATACGCAGCACCGCAGTTTGGCAGCAGCGGCAGAGAGAGAGAGAGAGAGTATCACAGACAGAAAATGATAGAAAACATTTCAACCAACCTGCAAAATACAGAAGCAGAGATTCAGCAGACGTGTCGACAGTTCGCTGCCGCTGCCGCCAAATGCGAAGGGCACCGCGCAGAAAACATTGGGCGACCAGTGATGTCACTGGAGTCACTGATGTCGTTGGCGATTTTTCTGCACCGAACAACTTGTCCACTTGGCTGGCGCGATGAAAAATGAAAATCTTCGGTTTGAGTTGACAACTTGAAGATATGTCACACTGGTAACCAGGCTGTAGAAGACTTACAACTCGTGGGCCACCAGGCTTTGGCCTAGTGGCCCACGAGCTCCAGGCCGAAGCCTGGCGGTCCTTATGATATCCAAAAACTAGCTATTTCTGCAGCTGTCCTGTTTACTGGCTATTTACAGCGGAGTAGACGCTATGCGTATGTTAGGCCAATCTTGTCTCCGGTTACGGTCGCGTGAGTGCAGTGTCCATGCGGGTGATAAGGCAGAACACGGCACCTGATTCAAAGCCACTGCTTGGTTGGCAACTCACATGGCCTCCATTGCATTATCAACTTTTGGACGAACTAGCAAAATAATATAAATGACAACTCCTCTTGCTGTGCTCATCGTTGCTATACTCCTTCAAGATAAGCCTTTTGTGAGCACACCCCCTACCGACTTTGAAGGAGCTCCTGCTTTGAGGCACCTCCTCTGTTTTTCTTTATCCATCTAACTTGAAACCTTAGTAGAAGGCGCCCACTGGTCGGACCAATCAGACCCCTACTTTTTTATCACTTGACTCCGCTCTCTGCGCGCGGATAACGGCTGGAGCGTGATCACGTGGTAAAAGAATAACGCATGACGCACTAGCGATTCCCAATCCCGGAATGTCTCCGTGCTAACCTGGTTTCATGTGTGCTGCTGCCTCAGGGGCTGCCGTGGATTTTAGTCATAAATTATGTATCGTCCGCGACAATGTATTCGATATTTACCAAACCTATCCGTGTTCATAATGTCCGACGCCTACGTCGGCAACGACGATTTCTTCAAAGAAGCCGCAGAAATACTTGGGTTGTGGTGTTCGGCAAATAACCGCTTGTGCCATATCGTGTTAAATCTCCACGGAGCCCTTCGTTCTCGTTTTTGTGTTGGTGTGGTTTTTCTGCAGTGCCCGTGCCCACATATACCTTGGATTACATCTATCAAGTCCGCTATTTTTAGGCTAAGTGCACTGCAACTTACTTCTTCGCAACGATTGACCGTTCTTCTACGGGACCTTTCCCGGCAGCACAAACAATAATTTTCCCGAAATTCTACCGGCAGTTGGGTCCCATTAGCTGTCTGAAATCATGTCAGAATTGCCGGCAGAATACTAATTTTTTTTAAGACTCCCTGCGTTTTGTGGAAACACGTTTAATAGATAACTATTCGTGAATACGCGTTTCATGGACACACCTTTTGTCGACACTAGCATATCACCGAAATCGTTACGGGAACTGCACGCTGTAGGGACATTTTGTCGCGCGAGAATCACTGACCGGCGGACCCTTTCACGTAGTTTCGCGGCGAGTGTGCGACGGCTCATTACACAAATGTTTTAGCACCAGCCCCCCCCCCCCTCCCCCCCCCCCTCATACGATCCATTTGCGGCGACAGTCTGGGGTGACATAATAAAAAAGAAAAACAAATCATAGCTGGAAATCATGGAGTAAGGCGCAAAAAAACAACGGACACAAGAAAGAAAACAGATATACAGGCGCCGAATCATAGCTCTTCATAAAAAACAAAAATTGTGGATGGAACATAGCGTGTCAATGAAACAATCTGTCGGTTTACATCTTTCGGTGAACCGACCGCCACCGCCAATAAGAGGCGACGTCCGGTAGAATTTACGGGAAATCATTTTCCTAGCTGCCGGGAGAAGACACTATAGCCTAGAATTACCCCGGTTCTTGTTTGCTTTGGAAACTTCTCAGTTGTTTAAAAGTTTACTAGTAGATCTTCACGTTTCACAGATCGCTTGCACGTTTGTACTTGTGTGCAAAATAGGATGTGTGTGATAAACTTTTAGGAGATCTTAAAATTATATTATGCGCATGGGGGAGAGTACACTGTTTACGGGTTTCCTTCATGTTATAAGTGAGTTTATCAGGTTTGGAACGTCTTAAATAAACAGAAGATCTCCAACCTTCCTGAAGGTGCCAGTTTAAGGCTAACGAATAATTTTCCTGAAGATCCTAAGCGCGTGTTCAAATGTGTGGTGCCATGCCATGTCGAACGGGCGTCCGTGTGAAACGGGTGCAGTATCAAATGGGTACCGTGTCAAACGGATACAGCTTCAAACGGGTACCCGTATCCCATAATCACGTTTAATCTAAACGGATCGACAAGTTTACCACCCGTTTGAATTTCAGATGTTTTAGAGCGCAGCTCTTAGGCGCCCGTTTCCGGCTTAAAGGCACGTTTATACTCCGACGTCGACGAACCTAACGTCCGACTACGTGAAACGACGTTCGGCGTCCACTTCGCCACGCCGCGCTGCGCTGCGAAATTAATTGTTAACTGTGTTTATAGTCCGGCGTCGTTCAACACGCTCCAACAATTTCCTTCACATAGCGCATGCGCGTCACCATGGCGACCACGTGGTTTAGTCTCGCTGGTTGCGAATTTCCGCTTCCGTTCGCGAATCGCAACTCGCAGCGCTGCACGGCTGCACTGCGACGGTGATGATGAAAGCAGTTAAATCTGTCAACAGCTGCGGTTCGCGGCAGTTTATATCTCCGCTCTGTGGTACCCTCAAAAACGTGGAAATAACGAAAATAACTTGCGTAGAAAGGCATTTATTTCCTGACGAAAGTCATACGTGGTCAGCGAAAGAAAAACAAAAAGCTGTCAGCCGATTGTCGTGTCGACCAACACCAACGAAAAAGAAACAGATGGTGGTTCGGAGCGACCAGCTTCTAACACATGTCCTGTGAAAATACCTCATGACTTGACTTTTGCGTCGAAAACTCACGGATATGACACCGAAATGGGAAGCCGATGTCCGTCGAAGAGCTTCAAGCGCGTCCGCGGTTTCGTTAGGCCTACACATTTTCACGGCTCCAAGACAGGTCCACGTCGACGCGCCGGCTCACTCCATCGAGCGAACGGAATAAACAGACTGACTGTCGGCAAACTGTGTGCCAACACAAGCACATCCACTGACCAGAGGCTTCATTACGTAACACAAGCGCGAACGGCAGGCAGACGAACACACAACACAGCCCGACCAATGCCCGACCAGTGCCCTACTGGGGCAACGACGGGAGCACAGCAAGACGAGAGCTGGCGTGAAGGGTTCTGGGTAACGACCGTCGCCGGCCGGCGCCGAGATTCGAGCAGGGCCCACCTCGGCGAAAGCTTCGCCGACGGTCGCCGAGGCGCGCTACGTTACGTTCCGTTCGACTGTCGTCGGAGTATAGACGCTCCTTTCGCAGCAACGTAACGCAACGAGGTCCGGCGCGCGCGCCCGTCGACGTTACGTTGGAGTATAAACGCACCTTAAGCGGCGTCGCCGTCGCCGTCGCCGTCGGCGTTTGCGAAACCGCGTGGTGCGTTATGGGACTTTTCCCATGACGCAACGCGCGGGGAGGAGGAAGAGGAGGGGAGGAGGACAACAGGGGGGGGAGGAAGAGGAGGGGGGACGGGAGAGGAGGGGGAGGGGAGGGGGAGGAGGAGGGGGAAGAAGAGAAGGGAAGAGAGGAGGAGAGGAGGGGAGAAGCTTGAAGGATGAGGGGAGGAGGAGGTGAAGAAGGAGGAGAAGGGGAGGAGAAGTACGAGTAGGAGGAAGAGGAGTGAGGAGGGGAGGAGGGAGGATGAGGAGGTGAGGAGGATGGAGGAGAGGTATACCCTCCCCTCGGTACCCTTCCGTCCTCCTCAAGAGCTGCGTTGTAATTCGGTGTTAAAGGGTGTTGTAAACGCCTTTCATTTTTATTCAGTAGGGTGGTGTACTCAAATGAGGACACTCCTGTTATGCCTATATTTTTTAAAGTTAAAAATTTTGATTCACTTAACATATGGTTTCTACTGCTATTCTTTAATGTTCATATGGTCGTTATAAACAATGCGTAAGGGGGATAAACAAAGAGCTAAGACTTGGGACCCTCTTTAACGATGTTTTGTTCACAAAAAACGGTTTCATTACTAGTGTTACCAAATATTTTAAATTATGATCTGTGCATCCCCACAGTATATGCAAGCATTTTCAAAAAGAAGGCTCGAAAGTCAGGAAGTTTATATGAGCGTACCCTCTCACAAGGATTAGCGTGCGTGGAGAAGTGACTTTAGGATCAATGCGAATTTTCCAGCTAGGGATGTCGGTACACCCCAAAAAATATGTACCTCCCACAGTCAGCTTTACGGGGGACGGGCAGTCAAGATGTTGATGACCGACGATAATCATCATCCGAAGGTGCAGAAAAAAATATTAAATTTTTTTCGGTCGCACTTATGATATCTCGACGAGGTAAGTGACCTAGTTTATTCTGACGAGACACGCGTTACATATAAGCAAACGTTCGTCTGTAAGACAAAGCCCCAACACCTATGGTTCCTACGTTCCAAAACCGAATCTCCTAAGTTCTCTCTCTTGCTCAATTTCTAAACACGGTTGGGATCTCACTTCCCTTTCTAAAAACACACGCCCACGCCTCAAGGTTTAAAACTGATGATGAACCGACAACAGCGCTGTTGCGCTTATGTGTTTTTGCCACGACTCATGACTGCATACTCTTATTGCGTACGTGTAAAGGTGCAGGCGTTCGGAGGGCTGACGTGCTCGAAGACAGACGCTCCATGGCGGTGTGCGTGGTCATGAGACTCGTCCGATGCATACCGTGGGAACACCAGACTGTGTGCGTTCGGGACGCACCCTGCGAAGGCAAGCCAGCCCGAGCGGTGTCAAAGAAAGCTCTCCCTCGGCCGACGCTCCTCCTTTCCAGACAGGTAAACCAACAAAGATACACAAAATAATCATAAATTATTACCCCGCCTGACTGCTTTAACCCGCGGAGCACTTTTGAAGAAATGTAGCTATAATATTTTGGCACTCATTAGATAATGTAATGAAGTCCGTTTAAGCGCAATTTTTCGTAGCTTTTGAAGTTAAGAAAATTGGTCTGTATAGAAAAACTCGCATATAATATACACTACATCCCACGCACACATAAACGTTTACCTGATTTTTCTGTGTCAAATCCCAATAAATACTCCGGCAAGTTGGCAATAGTAATTAATTAAATATTGTGCATAAAAAGAGAGGAGGGCCAAGTTTGCATCTATGGAATATATCTCAAAACATTTAATATATTCAACTGTTCGAATCTATAAGTCCAAACAATATAATTGGACTAATAGAGTACCAAGGACATTATTAAAAAAAATACAACAAAACTTATCTAAAATTACCTTTTTGAGAAAGGTGATGTTTAAATTTGTACTTATAGATTATTCTGTCTTATTTAAATTAGTTTTTGGCCAATATAACTTAATATAAAAATAAGAAAGCGCAATATATATACAGGTTCTTTGATCGTAATTCGAACAGGGTTATTAAACAGAGGACGTCGAATGAAAATAAATGTGGTTTGTACTGATCAGTTATATGGTTAGGGGGCATAATACAGGGGTCCAATTCTCAAGATAACTCAAATTTCGAAATAAGTGTCTTCATTAAGTTTTAATTATTTCACATGATAATATGTTTCTATAATAAACTCGCTGAGAATCATCTAATACCAGTACATCAGTCAAATTTAGAAATATTTGAAGCACGTTGGAAGCTATGGGGGGGGGGGGGGGGGAGGGAAAGTGCGCTAAAGTTGCCAATTGTGTAACAGGTGGAACGCTGGTGTTCCAAGAAACGCGGATGATCATCTTTCATCTGCGTTTTCGGACTGCCAGTGTTGCGTAAGCGCACCCCTACGCTTGCGACATGCTTTAAATGTTTCTAAATTTGACTGATGTAGTGGTTCTACATCATGACGTTCAGCAAGGTTCTAATAAGAACCATGTTTATTTTGACAAACTAAAGGTTACTTAACCCAATTTATTTTTATGATTGAACGTGTGGTGACGATTAGCTCTCTATAATATGGTCCCCTGTTCGTATAACTTCCCTGCACATATTAAATTCTCCTACCTTTCAAGGATTTTTTTTAATTAAATGCGTTGGAAGTAAACATAAACAGTTTCGTTTAATTTATATCATAACACTGAACATAACAAAAACATCATATTTCCAACCAGGTAAATTATTTTGAAACGAGCCGGGTTCAGAATATGTAAACTAAATAGGTGGGACACACCTTTTTAGCAATTGAATATTTTAATCTAGATTAAAATAAAATTAATCTTTTTTTTTTTTGTTTTGAGAAAGTTATTTAAGCCTAGGTTATCACCCGTATATGCGGCATGTGACTACCAGCCAAATCTGAAAATTCGTATTTGGATTCTGTTTTATTTACTTAAAAAAAAAATATTGCAGAAGGTTTTTCACTATCCAAGCAGGATGGTTTGAAGTGAGAAATATATATGGCGCCAAGACATTTTTTAGTTGTGTCATAATAAAGAATTTTTCCAGTATATATTTTCTTGAAAAGCGTTTAGAGATTACCCCTTTTTTCTGCACGATTTGACAAATAAATGCTCAAGATTAAATATACTAATTACTGCAGTGTTTATTTAACAATAAAACTGCAAAATATCAAAAGGTGACCGAGTTGCAGAAGATAAGACATTGTTGTCTTCTCGTATAGCTCCCTCTAATTTAAGTAGGTTTAACGTATACATTTTATGTTTAATATTTAATCCATTAAGTTAATTCAAATCTTTAACTCATAGTCTTGTTAGCCTTCGTTAATGAAAATAACTTCTAACCTTGGCAAGAAAAGTGTTTTGAAATAGTTAGCCGTGAAAACCAAATATAAAATATTAGCTACGGCTTTTGTTTTCCCTTGACAGTGTAACATTTATTCCTTAAGCAGAAATTTAAAATTACTAGCAATTGTTCTACCATTACTATTTTGTAACAAATAAGCATTACGCACATATAGATACTGACGAAATAACACAAAATGTATTTACAAATTTCACACATGAGGCGTACACAAAAAGCCACCTAAGTATGTCTAGCGGAATGGACGGTTTTACAAAACGAATGATCCTCACATGGAAAGTCATAACCAAAACTTATCAAGCTTCTTGTACAAGCAGAAATCTAATTTTTACCTATAATAATTACTACGGATATCGCGATGAAATTTTGTTGAACGATACCTATAAACTTCACACAGTGTAGTGTACTAGGTCCCCTCCTTTTCTTGATCTTTATTAACGACCTTCCAAATTCAATCACCTCTAATATACGTCTATTCGCCGACGATTGTGTAATATATCGCCAAATCAACTGTACTGACGATAATCTCCTCCTTCAGAATGACCTCGAAAGCATAACCAAATGGTGTGATCAATGGCTTATGTTACTAAACCACTCTAAGTGTAAATTTGTCTGCTTCTCCCGCAAGAACTCCCCATCTCTCTTTCAGTATTCTCTAGGCACTGAACAAATCGAATGTGTAAAATCATACAAATATCTTGGTGTTCATTTTTCTCCTAATATGCCATGGTCTCTACACATTAACACTATATATGCTGAAGCTTCTAGAACCCTTGGTTATATCACACGATGCCTGCACTCTGCCCTCCTGCCCTACGACAGCTGGCCTACGAAACATTTGTCCGCCAGAAGATTGAATATGCTGCTTCTATTTGGTATCCTCATCAACTCTACCTTACTTACACCTTAGAATCTATTCAAAATCGTGCCGCCCGATTCATCCTATCTAACTATGAACGTTCTGGCAGTGTATCAGCCATGAAGGCTGCTCTATCTATTGTCACCCTCATTACTCGGCGCAGAATTTCACGCATCTGTCTCTTCCATAAGATCTATCACCACCCTCAGCTCAGACAGTCACTGCTATTAGATCCCCATTGTTCATCCCGACGCCTTTTTAAGCTCATTAGTGTACGTCGCATGCCTGGTTCCACTGTCAGCTTCAACCGCTCATTTCTTCCTCTTGCCATAATAGAGCGGAATAATCTGCCGGATCATATTGTGTACATAAGTGACTCCGATCTTTTAAGAAATGCCGTGTCATCCATATATAATGCCTAACCAGCAACATGTTTTCTTGTGTGGCCACTGTTAGGCCACTTCGTATTCCTGTTTTATTTATTTATTTTTTTATGTACAAAAGTTCTACATGTATGCCTCCCGGTACTGCCCCCCCCCCCCTTTATGTAATGCCCCAATGGGGCCTTTAAGGGCCAATAAATGAAATGAAATGAAATGAACTTATGCAAAACATCTGTATATTGAACAATTCAAACAATGAGCCACGTTTACGCGAACTCGAAGTTTCAGTCAACGATTACAAGGTAAAACCATGGGTTCTTCACAGAAAAAATGTAGCATTAAAAATATACGAAGTGCTTAGCCGCACTTCGTACATTTGCACCAATAAGCAGTCACAACGTTTTTTTCTTTTCTTTTTACAATTAAATGACCGTCGCGAAACCAATTACAACTTTCGTGGTGGAATTAGCTTTCTCATGGCTTTTACTTGGAAGCTGAAATTTGGTGTTTGTCAACTGCCGATCTGTACAAAGTGATACAAAGCGCCAACATCCTGTTTTTGCTGAATGGTCCCAAAGTTTCAAGTCACAGGCCATATTAGATGGAACGCGCGAGCGGCAAACAGGCAGTACACACCGCGCTGTTTAGTTTAATTGAATTGAATTGAATAGAGTTGAATTTTGGGGACGCAGCGCCCCCGCTAGCGATACCTTACCTACTTTCTCCCGCACGTTTCATAGCATGCGTACCGCGCGCGGGGTTTCATCCATATTTTTGAACACCACCTATGATGCTGACTCTTCCGGCTAGGTTTCGGTGTCTGCGATGTTATGCCGTCGCTCGCACAATCCATTTCATGTGATCGGTAACTGTAACTCTCATATCAATAGAAGCGAGCGCGAGACGTCACCACCTACATCTAGGCAAAAGCAGCGTGTCGCTGTTGGCCAACCCCTCGCTGTTTTCGGCCGTGCATTGGAAGGAGCCCGTCAGGTTGGTCCTGAGTCCCGCCCGCGCCAGGCGCCTCGCCTGCTCGTTGTCCCTCGAGGGTCGCTGGAAGTCCACCGTGGTGCCGTTCAGCTTCCAGGTGAACCGAGTAACGCGAGGATTGGCCCGGGCTTCGCAACGTAGGTGCACAGCATACGGGTTCAACTTGCTGCCGCACGAGGAAAGAACCCGCAGGGTCACGTCCGGTTTATCTGCACGAAAAGAGGCGACCTTTACTAGATAATAGGAATTTTGTGTCGCAAGTTTTAACGTAAAACATCCTTTGGCTAGTTGCTCCGGAATTCGGAAAGTCGTATATTTTGAAGCTCTGGCCTGTGACGTCAAACGACATGACGTCACGTGACCTATACACCAATTCAGTTTCCCCGTTTAACTTAAAGGAAAAATCGAAGTTACGTGAACTACCCAAACAGCACAAATTTTGGCCATGCATTGGCCAATGGCTGGCGATGGTCTTTTGTCCAATGGCCAAAGAGTGGCCATTCTTAGGCCTATTCGTTCCCGATAGCTGATGGCCAGTGGCCAATGGCCAATGACGAGAGAAAGGACAGTTATCGACCAATGGCTGGCCATTCTCTGGCCACTGAACAAAGGACCATTGACAGCCATTGGCCAATGATCGACCAAATCTGTGCTGCTGAGGTAGAGAACAATTTTATTTCCCCGCTAAATTTAGCGGGGAAATGACATTGGTGTGTAGCTAGGTCATGTAACATCAAGCAATCTGACGTCTTTTTTCTCACAAAATTTAGTTGAAAGAATGATATCACGTAACCTATGCGGAGATTAAGTTTCCCCGCTAGATTTAGCGTGCAAATTGACCTCAGGTGACCTCAATACAAATTGAGTTTTCCCGCTTAATTTAGCGGAGAAAATAATGTCAAATGATTTCATGTCCCGTACCCTACACACAAAATCAGCTTCCCCGGCAAATTTAGAAGACATTTGTCGTCAAGTGACATAATATCACGTGACCTATGATCAAGTTCAGTTGCCCCGCTTGATTTAGCGGGAAAATGGACGTCCTGTGCCCTAAAGATAAATTCAGTTTACCCGCTACCCTTCATTTCCCATACTCTGTGGACACAGGCCGACCCAAGGGGGGATGTTAATGGGTCAATTAGTCAATGGGGTGCAAAGGAGTTGGAGGAGTCAGTGGAATGGTGTCAACGGGGTAGAGAGGAAAGGAGGGTTAAACCCCGGACTTTGTCGTTCATGCTGAAACCCGTGCCTGTCTTGGATAAGGTGATTAGTATCTCCGTCATTGACGCATAGCGTTTCCTAAGGCTTGATATTTTTTTTCCTGTGATTTTAGGAACAAACACTTCACACTATACAGATTACAGCCCGGCTGCTAACCGCAGTCTTTAATTGTATCGCATTGTAGAGCTATAGCGCATATATATTCTAGTAATACACTCGTCCATACTCCCAACCTGCAGGGGGTCATATACGAAATGAATTATTTTCAACTACAATATATTTCACCTACCATGTCGTTTAACCGCAGCGACAAAAAAAGAAAAAAAAGATATGTGGCAGGATTTAACAAAATTTACAATGTCGTCTGGCGTGAATGTCAAGAGTCCGGTTTTAGCACTGACTCTTTAAGACTTAATTATAAAGCGGGCTACCAACGCTGAAACCGAATTGCTAACACTGATGTAAACTTCGTGAAACCCTGCCACAAATTTATGTATCTTTTTGTCTCTTCGGTCAAACAGAATGGTAGGTAAAATATATTGTAGTGAAAAATAATTCTTAACATATATAAACTCCTGCAGGTTGCGAATATAAAGGATTGAACTCGAGTATATCTTCCTTATTGCTCTACAATGTGACACAGATTAAAGGTTCAGGCTAGGTTTTAGCCTATTTGAAATTTAATGTTTTACCATGATATTTTAAGTCTACAAATTGCCTGCAACAAGTGCCACGCTCCAGGCTAAAAACACAAGTCTAGCAAACAGAGCATACACAGCCCATTCAAGGCAATGCCTAAGCACACAAAAATAAGGGACTTTTAGTGATAAATAATCATACGTACTCGAAGTTAGGCGTTATTAATTGTAAAATCAAAATTTATAAGGCGAAATTGATCAAACCATGGATTGTGCGACCGCAGCCTGATGCCTTTGATCGGCGCCACAAGCTTTTCTTTCCTTATTGTGGGCGCAACGAGACGAGGTGAAAGAGTGCGAAAACAAAAGGACCAAGTGTGACACAAGAGAGCCTGCGTCAACAGGCGACCGTCGGCGCGCGCACCTGAATCCCAAATGCCAAAGCGTAGCTTCCCCCGTGACGCCACAATGGCACGGGGCAGATCAAAACGCGTCAACGAATAGCGCAGCGGGCGTATGATGTCACGAGTAGCACAGCGGCCAATAAATGAATTAGCGGACATAAATAACCCTTTCCTTCGCCTTTGCTTCTGTTTCTAAAAAGGCTTTTCCCAATCCAAGATATTAAGGACTCAAGCCACACATCGGAAGAAGCAGAGATCAAATACTTTGCTGGGAGAATACATTCTATTTTGTTCATGTGCTTCATACAGCGCACCTTTAGCACGAAATCCTCTCTGAGTGAACTTGAAACCTCCGTCTGAGAGAACGAATGCGATTCATTCTGTCGACACTGTCGCGCATTCGCTCTGCGCCGAAAAAGATGGCTCCCGCCGACTCACCAAGATTCAGGAATCTCCCATGCAGCAGAGACGACTGTCTCCACTGTCGCGACGGGTTAACACGGCGATAAATAGTGGCAACAACCCCTTTCCATTCATTATGGAGAATACACGAGTATTTGCGATTAAAGCCCTCCCAACTACGCAAAGGCAATAGTCGCCGAGGCAATTCGATTTTATAAGACTAAGATGACCACCATAGTCATACACTTTTAGAATCCGCTTAAACGTCTCACTAAATAATACTCCTTACATTTTTACGAACTAAGCTTCTTAATATATTTGAAATTGTTTTGATCATTTTGATAACCACGGTGCGAAGATAGCTTGTGATTTTTGCAATTCGTCCAAAACAAACAAAAGCCCCGCGTTTAAGCGCCACTAATCGTAACGCACGCATAATTCGCCTACAAGTTATTCTGTGCACCCCGTGTTTATAAAAAAATCATCAATACAAGAACATTTTTTTATTGTCTTGGTAGTTTTGTGTGGAATGGCTACTTCTAGAAGAATAATGCATGTGAGCTGCTATTTCTCCGCCCAATTGTTAGTAATTCTAGTATTGTGGGAGCAGTTTTGGAAATGCAAGGAAACTAATAATCTTTACAAGGACGGAAGATAAATTTATGCAGTTTAATATCAATTGGAACCGCGCAAGAGCAATCACAGTACCGGGATTTCCCTGCCCCTCCCTTTTTTCAAGCCTAAAATAAATAAAAAAAAAACGCGCAATTCTATTTTTTATAGTCATCTTCACATTGCGGTAAAGGATTGCTCATGGGGTTTCTTACTTTGGCTTACCCACGGAGCAGGCAGTGGTGGAAGACACAGCGAATTTAAATACTTGGAAGCAGGTGGTATAATATTGATGTCTATTTTAGAACCTGAAAATAATACTGATAATAAAATTATTGTTTAACTTCTCCCGACGAAAACAAACTCTCGCTCTACTCTGTGGTCCAAGCAATAGCTGCAGAACTTTCATGCGTACTTTAAGTGATAACATCATAGTACAGCCCATCTGTAACACCGTTCTACATTGCATTCTGCTATATATGTCTATAGGTTCGTTTATTTATACAAATCTGCCACCGGCTTTAGTCTTGATGAACTAAGGTATGTATATTGTTAAGGCATCCCTATTGGAAAAAAAAAAGTTACTGAAAACAAGCAAGCAGCTAATATACTTCAATCAAGATCCAACATATAATGTCATCGTCATACATGCAACAAACACGGTTACAGTTTCTTGCCGTCATGCTTATATTCGCATTATATATAAAGCCACAATAATTCCTGTATGTTGCGTCCTACATATGAAATGCAACCATCGAGATCAAACTAAGGGGCCATCAGAATTACGATCGCTATGCTTGCACGAATTATCGTCCCACTAACGTACCACAATCAGTGTACGTAAATCAAACAAAGCTTTTATATTAAGCGAGCGTTCTCTTGGACTACTGGAACTAGCGTTTGTTTTCACCCTGTCGATTATATTTATGAGAAATGAGGGCTCCCACACGCTAAAATACAATGGTTCATCATATAAACTAATGATTCTGTATTTACCTAAAACACGTAACTGACATTAAAAAAAAAACTACTCTCATAAATCTGCTACATTGTACTTCTAGCACCTGCCGCGCCATGAACAAACATCTGGCATAGAGCAGTGCTTCAAACCTATATCTAGGACCTGAGGCGCGTCGGAGTCATTCAATCCAGGAGTCAGCGGTGTCTCACGGACGTCTTGCTGATGCTTCTCAACGAGTGGCGCTATCGAGAAAGAAATGCTGAATCTTCAGAATGACAAGTGTGGCCGCCGTAAGTAAACATCTTGTTCTTAACTTTGCTCATATCCACTTCTTTTTAGAAATGCATAGTGTGCATGTGCGCATCTCTCGATGCTTCTATAGTCGGCGTCAACTATATAGTGCTAATCTGTCAATGTTGGAGTAGATGCCGCAGTGCTCCAACTTCGTCAATGCTAGTTGCTCTAGACTACTAAAATAAGATGCAACACTAAACCACACGTTCTCGCAACAGTGCGGCGTTGAAGCACCGTGGAAGCTGCTCTAGCCTTGACAATGAAGAACAAGATATTTGACGCCGAGTTTAGCTATGTTTCAAGTTCAGTATTACCAAAAGCTATATCAAAAAAGATCTGCAATCTTACACATACTGTGCAAGAGCTTCGCTTGACTAACCTGGGGTAGGGCGTTTTCTTCCATAGGCTATTTTTTCCTTAAACCAGTACATTCAGCCTCCTTGAAATGTTAACATCAAGTGACACACGGAAGTGCCGTGAAACCATTGATGTTCGCAAGCACTTAATTTTCGCGAATTTCGCGTATTGACAAGAGTGTGTAATAAAAAGGCGCGGGAAAAGTTCAGTCCTTCAGAGTTTCAATGTGGTCACTAAATTCGCCAAATTTAGTGGCTGCGATTAGGGCCACAGTGACCGATTCATGAAAAATAGGGGCCGCGAAAAAACTGGGTTTGGTGTACACCGAAGAAGAGAGGAGAAGTTCACTTTTGATCGCACGCAACAATAAAACCAGCAACAACAATCATGGTGTCGTGAGGCGATCTGTATCTATAGAATAATATGAATTTTATTTTATCCCCTTAAACGTTTTTGCCTGGACGGCGTGGGCTGTCGTCTACTAATCTAACAATGTTTTCCTCTGAAACGCTCACCATGGACTCGTGCCGCAGCACAGCCGAGTTCATGTGCTGGTTATACTGCAGGTTTCAGAAGGGCACGTACAATCTGGGGGAATTACGACTCAGCGGTCTTCCTCGGTTATGAAGAAGATATGGTCATTCTGAATTTCTTTTTTCAAAAGAAAGCCTGGATTTGCGACGAATGTACCCGCATGGGCGAAATGGTCAGACAAGGTTTGTGAGCGTTTTGCTTTCTCGCCTCCCAGTCTTGAACCCATTTGCGCACCCTCATTTGTAGATGTCCCGATTGGCGGGAGCAATTAATTGGAAAATGGTGGATGGCGATACACATACACCGTTGTTATATTTATCAAAAATTAGTATTCCAATCAAAAGTGCACTGGAAACTTGGAGTTCTTTTCTTTCCATTACCAGTAGTTCATACTGCAAATATGTAGTATAGTCAATGACAAAATAAAGAGGCCGGGCACCTCTTTCGCACTCCCGGCCTTCAGGACGAACTCGCTGCTTTTCCCCCTGCTTTGGCTGCATATGCACGCTCAAGGCTTAAGATACAACGAACCATCTTTGAGGGTAGCAGGCGTGCCGGAGGCGGAACAACTGATTTTTTTCCTCTGCCGTTCACATTTTGTCAGTGAGCGTCTAACTCTACCTCAGCTTAACGTGAACAGAGCTCAAGATGGTAGGCTTGGCGAGTGCCCTTACTGCATATGCATTTGTGCAGCTGAGTCACTTTCTAAATCAAAGAGATTGTGTTTATAGCTTGCAAAAAAGCATAGTTTGTGGAATACAAAAGGAATTCGAAGACATATTTTTGGTTTCTATGTTCTTACTGCACATAGATTCATTCGACTATATGGGGAGTCGACCCAGCCTGTTGAAAAATATAATGCCTGCAAGATAATTGTTTTGAATCTAATTGGTATATCAGTATTTTGTTAGGTATCAGAGGTAATTAGCCGTTGGGGCGCAGTTCCTCGGCAAGTCAGTCATTTTTAACATTTATATAGTGACTTGTCATATAACGGCACAGTCGGGGTTACGTACTCAGCTCGAACAACCGCCTTGCGCAAGCCGGTCGTGTGGAGACAGGCAGCAAAACATGACGCTTGGAGAGTCTTAGAACCTACTTCGCCAAGTAGCTCAAGACTAGACAACGGCGAAACTCACCAACATCAATACTTTGTCTCATCTTTAAGCTGGGCCACTCTAGGCGCTGCAAGCCATTGCAGCCAAAAACAGTTTGATACGTGATTATGAGCTCGACGTACCGTGGCTTCCAAGTACAAGGTCACATGGCTTGCTTTCTGCACTGGATTCGAAACGATGGCTTGATGCATCTACCGGAGTCAACTTTAAGCTGGCGCAGTTCAGAAAAATGCTTCCGGTTTTTAGTTTTGCCTGGCAAGTTTAACTATTTGGGGATATAGTGCTGTACTGAATATCAGCTACGACCTAATGAATGCATGCTAGCTAAAAAACTCTCCGCATGCAGAAGTATCAAAAGCCAATTAATTTCACTTGCAGCTGCTTCTGAGGCTTCGTGGTATGAAGCACCTTACGGCTGCAAGCTCCGACGGGATCTTCTTCCGTGATCTGCGCAGGACCATGGCAAGGCAGCAATCCGAGAGCATCACAAGAGTTCCCTGCCTGTGGTTGTTAGGGCTAAATTTTTCTTTTGTAAGCATGCATCCTTTTTGTCTTTCCTTTAATTGTACTGGGTCGTTTTATTTTCATTGTCGCCGATTTACCTCAAAATGTGTTAAGCATACGAATGGACACGGTAAAACAGTAACCCACATATTTTGTTAAGACAACCTTTTTTGCCAAAGTTAAAAAAATTACAAGAACGTTTGTCCTGATTGTTTTTTTAGAATTTACTTGAAAGTCTCCACGGGCAACAGTGAAAACGTTTTGCTTCTGGAAAGCACAAGTTCACTGCTGAAACGTGTTCTCAACTGATTAGAATAAGTTTTGTGGTGGGATGAATGCAGTGAAACCTCCTTGCGGCACTTGCTCAGCTGCACGAAAAAATACATATAGGAGATAACCAACTTTTAAGACTGCGTGCTCATTCTGCATGCCTGCCTGCCATTGATGTCGTGCCGCTGGAAAATGCTGGTAAATTTGTTTGTTTTCTAATTGCTTTTGTTCGAAGTTGTCCCAATAGTTACATTAAATTTAGAAATTCTTCTTTAATTGCCAAACAGGAAGAATATTTAGCTTTATTAGGTAGCTGAATATAATGATAAAGTACTTTTTACTCGGTAAAATAGGCACTGTGTGCCACTTTTACCGCCAAGTTGAGATCGGCGTATTTTGGCATATTTCTACGAAACGGACTCATTTTCGTCGCATAGCTTTTTTGGTGCGCCAACTTTAATCTTTACATACAAACATCTGCCCTCTGCTGGTACGTTCTATTCTCATGATCACTGAGTGTCAACTGTAGTTATATCCCCAGTCGAGACTTGTTGAGCATGAGAGTAGAAAAATATTTCAATTGTAGTACTAGTTTTTTTTTTTAAATATTCTTTACGTTTGAATAAAAACATTCAATAGAAATCTCTTCGGTTGGGGTGAAACTGATTTAAACAAAGACGTCTAACCAATTGCCTTAATTAGGGACCCGACATTTTGAGGCCCACATAGACTTCTCCTCATGGGGGACTATAGTTGTGGCCTTGGAGAAGTTTTTTTATAAGTACGAACTTTAAAAATAAAATGATTCATTACGAAAGAATAGGCTATCCTTTATAGTGTATCTCCCCCGAGAAATTGAGTGTGATTTGTTCCTATTTTCAGTTGCTTGGGTGCCTCAACATCTGGAAAACCTTGTTGCCACAAGCTCTAACTCAACCTTTTACCTTGGTCTGGCCAGGTCGAAGGGGAGAGGCAATTCCAGCTAGAATAGCCTCGCAATATCGCCCTGCCTGTGACTTTTGAAGAGCAGCACGACAGGGGATTGCAGCTGCTTAATTATTCCGTATGTTAAACAAGAGCACAATTAAGACTAAAATGCAAAAGACATTGAAATATTGCAAAAAGTTCCAATTAAAACAAGAAGTCCGCAGACATGATTAAGATAGAAACTTAAGGTCAACGGATATAGGTTAGACTGTGTCACAAAAATAAGTTCACGCGGGTGGCTTCGCTCGTTACGTGGGTGTATCTATCTTACATATCTATCACGCCTAGCAGTGGGAAAATGTGATATATTAAAAAAAACATGAACGTCCACATTATCAGTTTTTCAAAGATGTCTATAGTAAGTAATGCATACAACGCTCGACCTTAGAAAACAATGCAGTGCAGGCCAAGTTTTAAGGATCACATATGGGTAAATACTCTCCAGAATATTGTGAAAACTTTATCCCACTACAGGCTTTCTAATAGTGCTAAATGTCTTATGGTGTTTGAAACAGCTTTCCCCATGTATTTTCTCGAAATAAATAAGTTTCTAAAAATGAATACGTGGAAGTATGCAGAAAGCTATGGTGAGACAAATCGTCAATGTCAACTGTTCTACTGATTCAGAGTTGGTTTAGCCTGTAAATACTGTAGGTCGCAAATTAAATGTTTACGCTATACAATGGGTGCAGTCATGCGTGAGGACTAGATCTACCTAGGGAAACTTTATAATGCTGCTTCGGCAATATAATTTTGAAACAATAAGTATATTTTATTGACCTCCTGCTATATTTTATTGACCTCCTGCCGCCCATTCCTTATCGGAATGGGCGGCAGCAAGGACGTGTGCGGCAGCTGCTCCGCTCCATTCTATGGGCGGCAGCAGTACCTCGCCTGTTCTGGTCCGTGTAAGCGGCGATTTCACTGCAAGTGCATCAACGTGGTTGAGGAAGACTACGAGCTCCTCATGGTCGACGGTCGCAGCAGTTACAAGTGCCCCTCCTGCGCCAAGCGTCTGGACGAAACGGGCAACAAGGTCAGTGACGATAGCGTCGCAATCTCGCCTCATGAGCAAGAACCGAGTGCCGACGCCGTCATGGATGGAACGGACGCCAATCTTCTCGAGCTGGTGGTCTTACTGTGCAAGAAAATCGACGACCTCACGAATGTTGTCAAAACTTTGAAGGTTGACAACGAGTCGATGCGCCTCCAACTATCGCGCAACAGTGAGTTGCTGCGTAAGCTCTGTTTATCGGGAGAACTGACGCCCGCACCATCTGTATCATCGAAAAACTTTGTCACTGCTTTGAAGAAGCCAGTTCCCTCGGCGACTGCTCTGAAGACGCCAGTGCCCTCATCGAGTTGTCATGACGGAAGCGGCGATGGAAACTGTGCAAGCGTGCGCCCTTCTACTGCGGCAGTCGCTGACGGCGCTGCTAACTCGGAGCACAGCCGTACGGGACCTGTGGACGACGAGGGATTCATCACCGTCACAAGAAGGAAAAGGCCTCAACCTACCGAGGGCAAGAACACTACCAGCAAGCTGGCCTCCGTACCACGACCGCCAAGACTTCGTGCGCTCTTCGTTTCCAGACTGAATCCCAGCACAACGGTTTCGGACATTTCAGATGTTGTGGCCGCTACCCTGAAAGGCAAGTCTGCCACATGCACCAAACTTGTGTCCAAGCACGATAGCTACGCTTCTTTTCATATATCTGTCAATATTGAAGACTTTGAGATACTTAACCAAGCAGAGATGTGGCCGGCTGGATGCCTCTTTCGCCCTTTTTTCGGGAGACTAAACATTCCGGGTGATCCTGCAACCACCGGTAATGAATAAGACAATGGAGTTCACTGTTTATTACCAAAATGTGCGTGGTATCAGAACAAAGGCGTCTGAGTTTATGTCTGGAATCGTAGGCACTTCATTCACCGTGTTATGTCTCACGGAGACGTGGCTTGAGGAGGGCATTTCTAGCTCGAATTACTTTCCCCCCTGTTATTCCGTCTTTCGACGCGATCGAGATTACGCAAACACGGGTCAGATATATGGCGGCGGTGTACTCACAGCGGTTGACGCCTCTTGGCGTGCATGGAGAAGGCACGATCTCGAGTCCTACTCTGAGTGTGTGTGGGTCGAGATCGCATCTAAAGATGGCGTCAACCATTTAATTGGGAATTATTACTTTCCACCCCAATTCAATTACGATCTTTTTGTGGGCCACCTAAAAGCGTTGGAGCGAAGCCTGAATGTTTCAAATTTTCGTGTTCAGATATATGGTGACTTCAATATGCCAGGAATAGACTGGACGTTGGATCATGTTCGGACGGACAGCAGTGCTTTCAGTCCAAAGGCGTTAAGTCTATTAGATTTCATATATATTAACGGGTTCGAACAGTGCAATACAATTAAAAACTCGGCAGGTAACATACTTGATCTAGTACTGGTGTCTTCGCCGATTGACAGTATCAGTCTAGTCGACGACCCTATAACACGTGTTGATAATTTTCATCCTCCTTTTGTTGTTTCATTTTTCTTTCCGCCTGGTCAGCATATTTTTCGTAGCCAGAGTTACTTTTTGTACAGCAAAGGCGATTACTTTAACCTGTACTCTTATCTCCAGAGTTATGACTGGAACCCGATTTTGAAAGACGTATGTGTAGACTCAGCGACTGAAGCGTTTACTGCAGTTGTGTCGAGCGCCATGGATGCTTTTATACCCAAGCGTGTTTCACGGCCAAACAAATACCCTTCGTGGTTTTCGTGGGAACTGAAGTGTTGTTTACGAAAGAAATTGCATTATCACAGGCTTTTTAAAAAGTCAGGTTTGGAAAAATGGTCCCTAAAATTCAGTGAGTGTCGCTCTTTAGCAAAATGGCTGTTCAAGAGAGATGAAAAAGTTTATGTATCTAAGACCGAGTCTGCTATGTACTCTAACCCCAAAGACTTTTGGAAATTCGTAACATCTCAAAGAAACAAAAAGAGCGATAGTGCCCCTTTTTTGCGTGATAGTTCCGGCTGTACGTCGGATCCGGCGGAAGTCGCAAACATGTTTGCTCAGCATTTCAAGTCATGTTTTTCATCTGAATCCAACGCGAATTTTGTTTCATCCTGCGCAAAAACACTTGACTTTTTTGCTTTTGTCCCCATCGATGAATTAGAAATAGAAACATGCATTAGAAAAATGAAGCCAAAGTTGTCTGCTGGTGCAGATGGAATTCCCAGTTTTATCGTAAAAGGCTGCGCTGATCTTTTATCTCCGGTGCTGTTGCACATTTTTAACTTGTCGTTACGGTTGGGAAAATTTCCGTCTATATGAAAACAATCTGTCATAGTGCCAATATTTAGGTCTGGTGATCGTAGCATTGTCAAAAATTATCGCCCAGTGTCTTTACTCTGCAGTTTTTCTAAAGTCTTTGAAATGACGCTTCACGAACGTCTTTATAACTATTTCCGTCAAAAGATTTGTCCCGAACAGCATGGTTTTATGAAAGGAAAGTCGGTAGAAACAAATCTGTGCACATTTCTGGATTATATTGTGCCATTTGTTCATGGTCACCAGCAAGTTGACGTAATATACTTCGACATGTCAAAAGCATTTGATAGGGTAAATCACGATATGCTTCTGCATAAACTGGATGATTATGGGCTCTGTTCGACGTACTGTTGTTGGTTTAGAAGTTACCTTTCCAGTCGTAGGAATTTCGTTCGCGTTTCGGGATTTATGTCCGAACCCTTCTTTTCGTCTTCAGGTGTGCCCCAGGGGAGCAATTTAGGCCCTCTTCTGTTTTTGTGCTTTGTTAATGACATTGTGTTTTCGGTTAAAAATTCTAAAGTGCTATTATTTGCAGATGATATAAAACTGTTTCGTCAGGTTCGTTCGCATTCTGAGTGTGCACTTCTTCAGAATGATGTGTGTGAAGTGTCTAAGTGGTGTCACGATAATAACCTCCTGCTGAACGAACTGAAGACAAAAACGATTAGTCTTAGTAGAAAACGAGACCCACTTGCGTTTTGCTATGTTCTTGATAGCAACGTCATCGAGCGTGTTAGTGTCATTCGTGATCTTGGAGTTTTTATAGATACCGCGTTGAACTTTAATCACCATGTGTTTGTCACTTGTAATGCCTCCCTTAGAACCTTGGGAGCACTTTCTCGTTTTACCAAACAATTTTCTTCGCATGCATGTTATCTTCGCTTGTTTTGTTGTCTTGTTCGCTCAAAACTTGAGTTTGGATCTGTTGTCTGGAATTCTTTAAGTCATACTGCGTCATGCTCTATTGAGCGAGTTCAAAATCGTTTTATCGCTATTGTTTACGATCGATTCTTTAGACATAAGTGGTACTACAGTTACGAAGGGCTGCTTACGAAGCTCGGTTTATCTTCTCTGGTGGACAGACGACGTTATCGGGATATTTTATTTTTATACAAGGTTGCGAATGGGATCGTCGACTCCCCTGGACTGTTAAGCTCGATTTGTTTCCATGCCCCATCACGCTCGAGCCGTAGTCACAGACTTTTTTACCCACTCACATTTTTTGTCACATCACCGTTGGTAAGAATGCAAGCGGAATTTAATAAGATCGATTCTTCACGGCTAGACATATTTAGTGACTCATCAACTTTTAGCCGTAATCTGGAAGGCATATTACTTGTATAGTTTGGTGAAGCCATCTTGTGCTTACGCATGTTTTTGCATTCAGCCAATTTTCTTCTGTATAGTTTTATTTTTAATGTATTTGATTTCCTGTGTTATGTTCGAAAATATGTTGTGTACCACACAAAAGGCCATGTGCTGTTTGTGGACACATAAAATAAAAGATTATTATTATTATTATTAGATAACGTTGACTCTAGAAAACATCTAGTATTCTTTACGATCCCGAGATAGGCTTCTGGAAATAGTTTTTTTCTATATATACGCTATGTAATTGCAGCTCATCAACTTTCTCGCAAAGCATTGGGGAGAGCCAAACCTAGTAATGTACGGAGGCAACTCACCGAATGACGCGGCTGACACTTTTCTTAGATCTATAAGAAACAGTCGTCGCTGTAACAGTAATAATGACATGTCACTTGCTTTTGTAATGCTCATTTTCGCTGAGAGAATACAGTTTTGTTTTGCGTCTACACTTATTTTCAGTAGACCTACTGATCGAGCTTCCCCTCCAGATTGCATCGATTGGTTCTTCCAAGTCATTTGCAGGAACAATGATGAAACAGGTGTGAGTGTACGTGTAACATATATTCTTCAAATCTTGAATGTGTTAAGTGTATCCATGTCCACATTCATAATTGTAGTCACATTCTACCCACAAGTTTTGTTTTAATTTTAACCTTTGAATTTTCGACAGTACTTTTGTACTCGTCTTCTTGTTGAGACGTGCTCAAGCCCATACATCTTGTCTTTCAATATCGCAGCAATATATGAAAGTGTTGACGCCGAGTGTGAGTCCAAGGTACCGAATATATCATGCGAGATAAGCTAGAGCCAATAAAATTTATACGAAGGAAAGTTTGTTAAAGGGGACTGTATGGACTTAAGAGTAGCACATGCCATGTAAAAAAACAAACAAACAAGATCTTGTTAGGTATAAAATGGATGATAGTGCAGCCCAATTACTGATGTGTTGGAAAACATGCAGTGGCTTTTACGGTTGTTTAAACTGTCAAATTCGTAGTTTAGAAGTTTTATTCAAAAATGTTTTTCGCTACAAATGTATTTAGAGATCTGAACCACTTGCTCACGCATGACTATGTGGCAAGCATTCATTTTCATTTGCATTATATTTTACGTTGTATAGTTTTCTGCACCGATTTATTGCATTCGTGCTCAGACTGAAAGGCTTTTTCTGGCTATGAATAAAGAGATAAACATTCCTTGAAATGAAAATATTCAAGAGCTGACAAAGGGAATGATATTAAAGTGGTATGCTAGATTCACTTTTATTTGTCTTATTTTTAATTTGCTTTGTACTGCATGTGAGACATTTAGCATTTTTATATGATGTTCATTTTTTTCTTTAATATCGCAGGTGCGCTCGCAGCGCATATCGGGGTCGTGCTCACCCAGACGCCAGGAGCTCCTGAGCGGCAAGAGTGGGAGCTTTATTCGACAGCTGAAGAGGCACCTTTGCTCAAAAAATAATTTATATTCACCATCTTTCGATCAAAGTTAAGCTTTGCTGCGTGCAATTATAGAAATAAATACCTGCCACCAAATTTAACAAGTAACTGTATTTTGCTACTGCTATCAGTGCTCCACGAGGACTTCGGACGAGAGCTTATTGATGTGCAAACATCATGCTTGTTTGAAACCTCTCGATGATGTTGAGACTCGCTGACATTGAGCGTTCCAATGGAACGCTTAATGTCCGCGAGTCTCCACGATGCCCTGCACGGTGTCTGAGATGTCCGCGAGTCACTCCCGAAAGCTGCCGCGGGTTCCGAACCGGATAATCTTATCGCATTATGGGACATTCTGAAGTGGGATTTCTTTCAAACTTAGTGAACGTGAAAGGAACATGTACGTTTTTTGTGCAGGTGATTTATACGGCCAGGAGGACATCGTATAGAGAGTTAATCGTAACAATCAGTCGGCTTAGTACAATTTTTTTATTCTCTTTTTAATTGGTGATTTTAGACATATGGTTCCAATACGAAACTTGCTAAATATCGTCACAAAACACTAAATCAACTCTTTTTATGGAGATATAAAACAGGGGCAGCATTTTACTATGGTGCCTGGAACGCGTCTCCGACTGGTGTGTTTACCGCGGCCAAAAAAGTGGTCCCTTGATTTCCGCCTGATGACGTCATAGAAGTGTCATGCTGGCGCCGGTCGCGCTCCTGGCGGTTTCTCAGCAGCTTTGGTGGATGTAGCAGACTCCTGTTCTGCTGCAGGTCGCTCTTCACTTCAACAGTCCACGGAAGCTGCAGCAGCAGGAAGTTGGGACGCCTGGGACGCCGTGACGACAGCGACACTCGCGTTCGCTTGTGCTTTCCGCCAGCATTTCTACGACCACCCGCCAGGATCGCGACAGGCTACAGCATGACTCTCCGGCTTCTGTGACGTCATTTGTTGCCACTTCGGGACTACTTTTGATGTATGGGCGTAATAGGACGCTAAACACAACAGTCGGAGACGCGATCGAGGCACCATAATTTTACGGCGTTCTAAAAAAACGCTTAATTTTGATGCTTTTCTAGGCTTCTTATCAGAGCGCATCTTTGCGCCCGCGCTCCAGCTCTTCGGTTGCCGTGGGGCCAAGCCACCCCTTCGCCTCCCTTGTAGGATGGAGGGAAGTAGGCGCACGTTTATTGCACGTCCCAGCCACTGGGGAGCAAGACCGCTGTCACAGAAACATGCTCCGATAAAAAACCGAAACCTAGAAACGCGTCCAAATGAAGCGTTTTTAAAGAAACACCGTAAAATGCTGCCCCTGCGTTATATCCTCCTAAAAAGAGTTTATTTTGTAGTTTACGATTACAGTCATCAAGTTTTTAACTGCAACCATATGTTTATTTTCACTAAATAAAATGCTAACCACTTTTTCTTAATTATCCAAGTGATCCTAACGATTAGCCCCCTGTACTATGTTCCCTCGGCCATATAACTCACCTGTACAAACCGTGTAAGTGTAGCCCTCAAGGCTTTTTTTAAACACGTTTTTAACTTTTAAATAAAAACACCCTGAATAGCTGCGAAAACACGATACCAGCATGGTCATGGCGGTATCCCCTTTTCGGTGGTATAGGATGTCCCATAAAATGCTATTCTTGTATGGTTCCATCGCCGCCGACTTAATCTACCATTCTGATATAAAATATCCCATATTACGATATGCATATATGATTCCGTTCGCCTTTTCGTTGGTATTTGATGTCCTATATTACGATATGCTTGTATGGGGCTTTCTCCAGCATCATTTCAACATCAAAATTTTCTAATAGAGATGGTTGATCGGCACGGCGCATAGTATGCTTAAGTAAGGTTCCTGAGATATTGACTTCCCCTATCAACAGGACTCTAAAACACACAGAGTTGTAAGTCGTGAGAATTATTCACATGTAACACTCACAAAAAATTACTCTAGTCTGTATGTTAGAGGGAACATGTTAAAGGGCACATGCACCGATAAAATCAGCAGCATTCATTCCGAAGTCAAGAGTAAAGGCAGCGAGTAAATACCGTCACGAGTAATCACCAAAGTAAGCTTGTCGGAGGGCCTGTCATAGAAATCAGTCGTGAATGCTCTTGGATTAGAATGGATACTTGGCTTAAAACAAACGCGGCATTTTTCAGTCTAACACCGATTACACATCTGATATGAAAGCTCTCATTTCATAACTTTTCAAAACATAACCTCATTCTTACCTGCCAGAACCTCGCATGTTACATGTGCAAGCCTGGCGGCACAAGATGCACAAGACTCGTGGTGAAAAACGCGGATGATAAGATTTTTAGGGCCTTTTTGGATTGCCATCCTTGCACCTGTAGTACGAAGAGTAAATCTAGCGCATCCCCGCGCCTCCCTCCCATGTGCTTCAAGTAAACCCAAAATTTATCGATTTAGGTTTTTTTTCGCGGTCAGCAGTCTTCTTGTTGAAACCATGTTTTTCACTAATTAAGATGTTAATTAAAATTTGTTCAATTATTTGACTTATCGTAACAATTAAGGCAACATATTATCACTTTTTGTACGTATAACTAAACTACAAAACGAAATTGTGTACATTTTTGTTTTTTTTATTCAATCCGATAAAACTAAAATCAAACCGACTACCCAGTGACTGCCACGTTGCGCGTTTTAGGTTGTTCCACCATTGTGAAGCTGTTGCGTCCGCCTAAGAATTGAGACCCGGATTTCAAATAAAGTTTTGTGGAATATCATTCTTGTTCACAGGAATTATCATGTCTGAACTGCTGGGTTGATGAATAAAGGCATCTACGCATACCGCTCAAACATTTTCATTAGGCGGCTGCTTGAGCTAACTAGCCAATGTTTAAGGAAAGCGGCTGCCATTATAGATATATGAAGGAAGCCTTTGAGTAGCAGGTTTAAAAAAAAAACGCAGTAAAAAGCGCCTCTACGAAACTTGGTCCATGCTCTTTACAAGAAGGAAATAATACTTTATTGATAATTTCATCGAATGATGCTACCAACCAAATAACCTGTTTGGTTATTTTCACAATTCTGACGTTTTTTTCCCCCGTGCCATTACTAAATCACCCATGCTTTGGGTACCGAACGGTAAAGCTCATTGTGGTAAAGTGCCTCGACTAAATTGTCTAAATCTCCTCTCTATGCACCTGTGTACTACGTCTGTCAAGCTGTATGTAG
>JABSTQ010002806.1:0-44036 GCA_013358835.2 Ixodes persulcatus
GTCCACTACCGAGCCTGCTGCCGAGTCTGCCTATTCCCCCCTGGTTGCACGATTTTTTTAAATCTTTTTATTCGATTTAAATAAATTATGAACTGTCAAACGTTATGAACAATTCATTTGCATGCTTTAATGATTTCTGAAGTGTCCAAATATGGTAAAATTGCTGCATTTATTAGATTTTAGTATCAGAAAGAAAACAGTGCTAGAGGAAAAAGGGCAATGGACTTGCTTGGTTCTCTGCACTGTTTTTGTGACAGTGGTTAGAACACTGACTGAAAAATGGCATACAATAATGTCATAGACAATGGATGCAAAAAATAGCCAGTGTATTAGACTGGATGCCAATATTGGAATAGCCAATATTTAAGCTAATGTTGGAAGAGCCAGTGTGTAAGGCGCTGGATGCCAATGTTGGTTCAGCCAACGGTGAAACCTCTATGCCAATATTGGATACAAAAAAAAAAGCGCAAACCGCGTTGGTCCAACGTGGGCTAGAACGTTGGCAAACCAGTGGTCCAACATTGGCACCAATGTTGGACCACCATTGGATCGGGTGGCGTTTTCGAAAATGCCAACGTCAGACCAATATTGGAACCATTTTTTGCCAACATTGGGCCAAAGGGGGTCCAACAATGGTGTGCTGCCTGGGTGGGCTCTCGTGGGCTAACTTCAAAGCATGTGCCCGTAGGCATTTGGGCAGCATTGCTTGTTTCAAAGTTCTCCCTGGAGACAGCTGATAGTAACGATACAAGATTCCCTTCTCTACTGCGAATCTATGGGATGTGTCTCGTTTTCCTGCTAACACCTTTCCTACTTTCTGCCAGCAGGCCTGCAGAGTTTTATCCTTTTCTTGTCAGGGTTCTTCTGGTCACCTGCATGTCGCCAATGTCGACGGTGGGTGCCTTTCGGCGTTGCCCAGTGACACTTGCTCCGGCCAGGATCGAAGTGGGTGCGCGATGCTGTCTTCTTGTCATTCATGGGATTTCCTCCCCGAGTTCTAGAGGCCCCCGCTGGCATTTCGCAGTGAGTATCGGGAGAGGAGACGTTGCGCGAGAAGGGAACATTGCCGACTATGACATCTTAAACCGGAGCGTCCAGATACTTTGCTACTGCGATACCCGTGAAATAGGGGGAGGTGATATCAACTTCTGCCTTAGGAACTTCGATGCTTCGGCCATCTACCAGCAGCAATGTGGCTGTGATCCCCGTGAGTGCTGCCTCCGGGACGAGCGAGCGGCGTACCACCAAAGTGTTGCTACCGGTGTCCCTTAACACGGTGACAGCATGGCCATGAAGTGCACTTTCTAAAACAGGCATGTCATACGCTGTCTTGAACACCCGTCGCTCCACATTGTTACAGTTTCTACCGTCATCTTCTTTTTTACGATTAGGTTCCGAGGCCTGATGGGAATGTTTTTTTCTCTTTCTTAGAGACACACAACAGGAAGCTTCCTTCGAGTGACTGCCCTTCTTTGTGCAGGTCTTCACATCGTCACCGGTTCGACGGCAGTACATGCAGTAGGGTGGCTTCGGTTTTGAACGACAGTCAGGTGCCTTGTGTCCCGGTTTGTCGCAAACAAAGCATTCGACTTGAGGCCTGTTGGTGAGGTTTACTTCCTTTCCTCTTGTGTCCCCCATCTCAGCTTTTTCCCGAAATACGAACAGATTTCGTTGACGCGGTGCTTCCAAGAAATTGTCCGCCACCACAGCGGTTTTGCTAAGCGTCTTACATTTCCTTTCTCGGAGAAATAGCGCTAGTCGGCTGTGATGTTATTCGAAAACTGAATGGTAACCACAAGGTCTCGTAAATCTTCAAAAGTCGACGCTGCGCCAGACAATTCCGCCCAGCGGTCAAAAAATCGTGTCATCCTCGCGGCATGCTGTCTCCCTGTTTCACCATTCTGGGTCTTGCTTTCGAAAAACTTCTCTCGGTAACCTTCCGCTGTGAAACGAAAACGTTGCAGCAATGCTAACTTGGCCGTCTTATAGTCCATTAAATCCTCCGGACAGAGTCGACCGAACACCTTCAAGGCCCTAGGGGCGGTGGTCCATTTTTCTTTCGACCAGTTGTGTCCCGCCGTGATGTGTTCAAAGCGTTTTAAATACGCATCCAGGTCATCCCGTCGCTCATTGAAGGGTGGGATCATCTTGTGCGGGTTAATGCGGAATGAAGAGCTTCCATCCGCACCTCGGTCACCTTCTCCCGTTACTCTGGGTTGACTCTCGACCTCTGCCGACCGAACTTTCAGTTTCAGAGTTTCGCGTTCAGCATCCTTTGTCGCCCCTCCCTCGGCTGCGCGATCCTCACGTGAGAGCCTTTCTCTCACTTTTTACTGCGCCTGTTCTGACTCTACCCAGGCTCTCAACTCAACGTCGCGTAACCCCAAGCGCTCCCCAAAGCCGAATAATTCTTTGATTTTCATAGTCTTTTTTTTTTTTTTTTTCAACAATATGGCGTAAATGGCTTCTTCCTGTCGCGGACGCCAAATTTGTTATGTTTTCCGGGTTCGAGTCTTCCTGTGTTTCACAACTGAGAACTAGACCGAGTGGTTAGAAAAGACGAAGGCATTTTTTCCGCAACGAACAGCACACTATATTAAAATAAAAAATAAATAAAAAAAAAATAAAAAAGACGGTATGCGATAAAGGTACACCTTAAACACGCTATAGAACAGGGGTGGCCAGACTGACCCGGCCTAAGAGCCGCAAACAAAACCACGAAACTTCTAAGAGCGGGGGGGGGGGGGGGGGGGGGGGGGGCAGACCATTGTCCAGAGCAATGAACAAAACTCGAACTACTTTCGATCTATCCGAATCAAAAGCAGTCCAACTGTACGTAAGGTAGCAGTAGCACAAGACTACCAAACCGCAACCTGTCTTTCGATTTAAAACGTGCTCCATTTCACTCTTTGGGCAAGTGCTCGTGTGACCGAAAGGGAGGCGGGTGTGTGTGTGTGTGTGGGGGGGGGGGGGGGGGGGGGGGGGGGGGGGGGGGGGGGGGGGTAGGGGAGGGAGGCGCGAGCCGCACTTCAACACGCGAAGAGCCGCATGCGGCTCGCGAGCCGCAGCTTGGCCACCCCTGCTATTAGCGGCGAGATGTTTCGGTGGCGCCCTCGTTCGGTTACCTTTCGTGACGTCATTACCTTGTGAACAACAAGTTTGATTGTGTTTGTAAAGGGCATGGTGGAAGCCTGAAATCATAGCGCCCTCAAAGCAACATTGCCAACACCGTCAAAATTGAAGTTCTTACATTCCTCTTATTTCCGTCGATGAGACATCCTTTGCTGACGTCGTAGTCAGCATTCGGCCAATTGTGGTGGGCCGACCACAGCGACGCTTTCGTTCGCTCACTGTTAAATAGCGTTAAAAGGGGGAATAAAAAGGTTTATGTACAATATTTACATTGGTGAGAAACGTTGCGATCCGTTGAGGTGTTCAATGTGCGTGGTGTCGTTCGGTATTCGTTCAGGCGATCTCCCTGTACTTCGTTCTCTTCGTTCTGCTCTTTCGTTTTTCTCGCGATCTAGCATGTCCTTTTCATCGTTTTCACTCAAGAATAAAGTCCTAATTAAATTATTTTACAAACACTCCCCCGCAATGAGCATAGACCTGCTCATTTGTTGAGGGACTCCAGGGGGTACAAAAGCTGCACCGGTCGTTTAATAACCTTAAAATGGGGAAGCTTTACCGCGCATGACCGTACAAGTCCGTCGCGTCCGGGGAAAGTTTGAACTATGCGTCCTTTTTTCCAGCTCTGACGTGGCTGTAGATGTTCGGACACTATGACGAAATCACCTTCTTCGAGTCCACTGGATTTGGTGGGTCGGGAGTGGTGAGCAGAGCACGTAGTTCATTTAAATACTCCCTTCGCCATCTCCTCCAGAAGTGGTTAGTCACTGTTTGCCTGTGTTTCCAACGTCTTTGGATATCGGCGGCGCCGGATTCAGACGAGAGGTGTCGTTCGCATGAAGGGAGGGACGTAAGCCGTTTCCCGACGAGAAAATGCGCAGGTGTGAGCGGGGTTGGTTCGGATGTCTCGGAGTACAAGAACGTTAGGGGTCTGGAATTCAAAACAGCTTCGACTTCAGTTAGAACTGTGTTTAGCTCCTCGAATCTCAGGTAACCGTGACCCAATATTTTTTTAGGGTTGTTTTTACCCCTCGAACCATTCGCTCCCAAAATCCGCCCCACCAAGCAGCTCTCTCCACATTAAACTTCCACTGTACACGTAGAGACGCGAACACGGCAGAAACCTGTTCGCATTGTACGCTGTCCCAAAGTTCACGTAGCTCCTTGTCAGCCCTGTGAAAGTTCTGAGCATTGTCAGTCAGAACCACTCGACACAATCCTCTTCGAGAGATGAATCGTGTGAAGGCTAGGATGAACTTCTCTGTTGTCAGGTCACTCACCAGCTCGAGGTGCACAGCCCTGGTAACCGCACACGTGATCACGAGAATGTAACATTTTTTCACCACCCCACAATCTTTAGCGAAAAGAGGACCCGCGAAGTCCATGCCTGAGACTTCGAAGGGATCCGCTGGGTTGACTCGCAGTCCCGGCAGGGGTGCTGTGGGCTCACTAGCCGGCTTGCAGTGAAGCCGATTACAGGTCACGCATCGTTTAAGCATCCTCTTTGTCGCTTGTCTAGCCTTTATAATCCAATACTTCTCTCGTAGTTGCGCCACTGTGTCCTGAAGGCCAGCATGGAGTAAGCGTTCGTGGGTAGCGCGTATGAGTAGCTCGGTAAAAAGATGCTTGGGAGGCAGGATAATCGGATGTGTCTCCTCCAGCCGGCGTTGCGTCTTCTGCAACCTCCCCCCGACTCGTAGGATGTCGTTAGAGTCGAGGTAGGCTCCCAATGGTCTCAGCGGAGTTCCTGTGCCGCACGTCCTCCCGTTTCGTATTGTAGCCAGTTCCTCCCTGAATTCTTCACGTTGCGTTTGTCGCACTACGACATCCTCTGCGTTGTTCATCTCTGTTGGTGTTAATGGTCCCTGCTTCTTTTTGCCCTGACAGTTCTGCACAAAACGTAGGATCCCCGCAGTCACACGCAGGAGGCGATTTAAATTGCTGTACTGTTGCATTGGAATTAGAGGTTCCATTACCACGAGCGTGACACATGGAATCCTTTCCCGTTGTTCGTGTAGGTGAACGTCGTTTTCGTCCTGTCGTTCCCTCGCAATTTGTTGTGGCCATTCCCCTTAAGAGTTCAGTAACCAGTCTGGTCCGTTCCACCAGAGTTTGCTGGCGACTAACGTAGGAGGCGCCACTCCTCTGGTCAACAGGTCTGCAGGGTTTTCGCTGCTCGGACAGTGCCCCCATTGTACAGGGTCTGTGAGTTTCTGAATTTCCGCTACGCGGTTTGCCACGAAGGGCTTCCATCTTAGAGCAGACCCCTTGATGCAGTGCAAGGCGATGTTCGAATCAGTCCATAGGTATGCGGCTTGTATAGAGATATTCAGCGTGTTCATGATGTAACGATGCAACCTTGCCGCTATCAAGGTTCCCATCAGTTCGAGCCTTGGAAGGATCAGCTTCTTCAGTGGAGCAACTCTTGATTTAGACATCAGAAGTGCAATCGTTACGTTTCTTTCGCTTTCTGTCCTAAGGTAGGCCACTGCCCCGTAGGCCTTGGGACTAGCATCTCCGAACATGTGAAGTTGAACGGTCGTGTCATCGCTCCTTTGACTCAGGTTCGTGTATTTTCGAGGAATTGACACCTCTTGAAGCGCAGGAAGTTGGGAACACCAGTCCGACCACTCATCAGCAATGTTGTCTGGAAGACGTTCGTCCCATTCCAACGCCAACTCCCATAGTCGCTGAAACAATAGCTTCACCGTAACGACAACGGGAGCGATCACTCCGAGAGGATCATATATCCGGGCTGATGTATGTAGGAGGCTGCGTTTCGTGACCTTTCTCTTGTCCATTAACTCGAGTACGTTTTTCATGTTTATAGCTAGCCGATCGTCTTTCCGGTTCCATAGCAGACCGAGAATCTTAACGTCGTTTGTGTTGTCACCGGTGGCTGGTGTCCCCTCGTTTGTTCCGTTTGAAGTGAAAAACCGCTGCAGGTCGTCGTCGTTTGTGTTCCACTTGCAGAGTCTCATACCCGCTCCGGTCATGATGGTCTAGGCTTCTTCGTAAAGTGCACGTGCTTGCTCATTTGTTTCTGTACCTGTGAGCAGGTCATCGACATACAGACACGCTGCGATGATCTCCGAGGTCTTTGGATATGATTCTTTGACACTATCCAAATGATGTCGAATTGTTGCTGCAAGCAGAAAGGGACTGCACGAGGCTCCAAAGGGTACTCTCGTCATTCTCCACGTCTCCGGCGGGTTGACTGAAATATCACCCCTAGGAATGTCTCTGAACCAGAGAAAGCGAAGAGCGTCTCTGTCCTCTGGGGCGAGAGACACCTGTAGAAACGCCTTCTCTATGTCGGCACAAAGAGCAATATTATGAACACGGAAGTTCAATAGCACTTGGAGCAGTTCTGGGTTCAAGTTGGGTCCAGTGTGCAGATGATCATTGAGCGAGGCGCAGGCTGGTGCATGTGATGAGGCGTCGAACACGATGCGAATTTTTGTCGTTTGGCGATCCTCCTTGATTACAGCGCGGTGAGGCATGTAATATGTCATTCCAATGGGTTCACCGACATCTCCAAGAGGGACTCTTTCGGCGAATTCGTTGTTAATATATTCTCTTATGGACTTGTCGTATTGCGTCAACAGACAGTCGTCTCGGCGAAGTTTCTTCAGTAAGGCCGTCAAGCGCGTGGAGGCTACTTCCTTGTTGTTCATCAACTGAAGTTTTGACGTCTTCCAAGGGAGGTGGGTCTCGTATCTGCCTTCGTTCATTCTCACGGATGAATTAAAGGCAGTAACCAAGTCTGTCGATGGTTCGTTGCACTCTTTACTCAGTGGAGAGTCCTTAATTCCGAGGCTCTCAAGCTCCCAGAAGGCGCGCAACTCAGTAGCGACGTGAATTGGGTTCTCGTCAACGTCGATCTTGAAAACGGTTGTTGTCAAGTATACGTTGGCGGCGTTGCTTACATTGATGGGTTCCTGTAGAGACCACCCAAAAATGGTCTCCACTGCGGTTAATGAAAGGTTAACGCGACGTACGTTTCCGGTGGTGACCCTCCAATAGTAGTCTGCTCCTATTAAAATGCTCACTCCACGCTCCCCTTGACAGTCCCCCACAGGTAGATCAGCGAGTGTGATCCCTTGCCTGGTTTCTGATGATGTCGCCATCAGTGAGAGTAAGGATCTCTCTGCAGATTTCCGGAACCTCCAAAGCCTCGACTACGATCTCGGCGGGCCCGTGATGGCTTCGGAGTACAAGTTCCACACGACGACAGTTTCTTTTAGTTCCACGTCCTGAGTCACCAAAAACGAATATCGTTAGCTCCTCCTCTCCGACCGGTCGACATCCAAGCCTTTCAGAGGTGTCTCGACGAATGAAGGTTCGTTGACTCCCTCCGTCGATCAGTGCTCGTAGGGATGTTTCGGTCTGACCACTCGCTCGTATCCTGGCTGTCTGAAGCAGTACTTGATTGTGAGCTGTCGTACTGGAGCTCGAGATGCCGAAAAACTGAGGAGGAGTCGAGCTGGTGTTAGCAGGCTGCTTTGTTGCCGCCCACTCGGGGTCAACTGCGTCTGACGTCGCGATTGACTTTATGTTCAAGAGGTGTCAATTCCTCGAAAATACACGAACCTGAGTCAAAGGAGCAATGACCCGACTGTTCAACTTCACCTGTTCGGAGATGTGTGTGTGTGTTAAATAAAATTAAATTATTTTACACTCACGTCGCCAATAGAAGTTCTGAACAAGAGTTCACCGGGGACGTGGTTGCTGGAGATGAGGTTCCGCGTTGATGAGTCCGTGTGAGGTGAAGGCTCCTTCTGATGAGGGAGGTCGATGCTGACGTTCGGGAACGAACGTCGTCCTGGGGAGCTATGTTGCACGTTTTGGACTCCCAGGAGACTAGGGAGAAGGAAGTGACGTCAACAACGCTCTTTGGATGTTGATTGGTGGAGTCGCTGATGACGGTATCTGCAGAGAAAAAATAAAGATACGTTCATTCACACCTACGTCACTTCCTTCTCTCTTGTGAGTCCAAAACGTGCAACATAGCCCCCCTGGACTGGCCGTCAGCGATGCCTTGGATCGTTCTCTATCCGCCCCGGTAGGGGCTGGGGAGCTATGTTGCGCTTTTTGGACTCCCAGGAGACTAGGGAGAGGGAAGTGACGTCAACAACGCAGCAAATGCAGATTGGATGTTGATTTTGTTTTCTTCTGTCAACATCCAATCTGCGTTTCTCTAGTCGTTGACGTCACTTCCCTCTTCCAAGTCTCCTGGGAGTCCAAAAAGCGCAACATAGCACCCCAGGGGGGCTATGTTGCGCTTTTTGGACTCCCAGGAGACTTGGAAGAAGGAAGTGACGTCAACAACTAGAGCAAACGCAGATTGGATGTTGACAGAAGAAAACAAAATCAACATCCAATCTGCATTTGCTGCGTTGTTGACGTCACTTCCTTCTCCCTAGTCTCCTGGGAGTCCAAAAAGCGCAACATAGCCCCCCAGGCTACTGGGTTGGCGCCGAAAGGTTTGGGGGAAGCCAGGTAAACCCGGGTCTGGGTTTACCTGGCTTCCCCCAAACGGCGTGTAAAAACCTCGTCGGGCGTGTGAGAAAACTCCCGACGAGTTTTTTTACACGCCCGTCAACCTCGCACACCGCCGCCGCATTTTTTTTTTTCGAGCACTGTCGTCACACACCGCGCTTCGTCTTCTTCTTCTCTTCCTTGTCTCTTCAAAAGCTCCAGGCCACACCGCTGTCGTCGCCGTCACTCTCTTCTTTTTCTTTTTTGCAGACCCGGCAGCAGTCCATGAGGCAGATTGATACTTTAGACCCATGTTGCGGATAAAAAAAACAGGACGCGGGATGGCCAAAAAAACATGCTTTTCGTGTAAGGCTCGTCAAATTATGAGGCGCTGGAGAAATTCAGCCTTCTGCGTTAAGTCCTTATTTCGAACTCTTTTGTTCGCCTTCCGCCCATTGAAAAGCATGCGGGAAGGGCCTTGGAACGCACCTGGTATCGCTGCGCCGCAGCGTTCTTCCGCAACATGAAGTTCGTCTGCGTTCCTCGCCGTCACCATGGCAACGAACGCCGAATGAATGGAAGCACGCACGGTACCGCCGCGTGAAGCCAGCAAGAGCTGGCGCCATTTTACGAACGCCGTCTGCTAGCCAAAGCCGAACGCGGTATGTCAGATCAACCGCCTCCGCCGGTGGAGGCGGTTGCCGGTGTGAACGCGCCTTAAGGACAAAAAGGGGGACGACACCCTTGTCTGTGTCGTCCCTCTTTTTGTCTTTAGTCTGGGGTTACCAAAATGCTGAATGTACAGGGTGTCACAAAAGAAAATTTACACGGTCTTTTTTACCGCAAAAATAAACTAGGCATCGCTGAACGCTCATTCTCCGCCCAAAGGTAGAGCGAGAGGTCACAACCAGATGCCAAAGTTTCAGCCCGATCCGATAACTTAATTAAAAGTTATAAGTGATTTTCTGAAAATTTCAATGGGAAAATGGAGCCCATTTTTGCCCGTTTTCGGTTTCTGGTGCCATAGAGCCCCATGTGTTTGAAAACTCCGTCGTCCGCCATTTTCCCTTTGAATATTTCAGAAAATACCTTATAACTTTTGATTAAGTTATCGGATCGGGCTGAAACTTTGGCATCTGGTTGTGACCTTTAGCTCTACCTTTGGGCGGAGAATGAGCGTTCGGCGATGCCTAGTTTATTTTTGCGGTAAAAAAGACGTTGTAAATTTTCTTTTGTGACACCCTGTACACCAGCCCGCTTGTATCCTCTCTGTTATTTCTAGGAATCAGTTCACATGAAAAAAGATATTTCATACTTTCTCAAATAAAAATTAAGAATTGAAGGGCATTTTTCTTGTTACTGCTTGCTCGTCTCGCTTTTAAACAAAACTCTGCTGGGTTCTCTAAATTTACGGTACAGAACAAAGCCATAATCTACGTACCGCAGCGGTGTTTCGGAGGTGTCTTTGCTCTCAGCAGCTGCGACTCCAGCAGCTGATACACTAAACAAAAATTGAAACTTTTAAGTTCATAAAATACCACTTGAATGTTTGTTTTATTTTTAAAGGTAAAATGTCTTAGAGCCTATATAGAATACAATGTAACCATGAATCATGGTGGCCACAACAAAACAAAATGAAATAAACACAACTGTCAAAGTAGTCACTGGTGCTCAGCTTGACATCAATAGTTTTCTGCATTGTCTCAATGACAGAAATCAGCCTGCTCTTTTTCTTGGTGTCTTCATTGTACCGATGGCGCCAATATGCAGCATCCTTTTTGGCATTTCTCAGCTCCGTTGATGAGACGACACACTCGTCTGTGTCAGTTTCTTAGTCACTTGTAGCTTGGCGTCTCCTTTTTGGCGGTCCCTGAGGGGCGTGGTGACACGTATAACAAAGAGTACAAAGCTAAAAGCAATCTTCTGAATTTTTCAGTGAGAAAACAGGGCACTACACAAAAGCAACTACACTACTAAGACATGGGTCTTGATAGGCCATCACACTTTAAGAAACCGAGCTAAGCCCATGTTGCGATAAATGCCCGTCCCCAATTTTTGCAACATATGAAAGTTAGGCAAAGGACATATAGAGCTCCTATACCAGCAAACTTCTGACACCCCTGGGCAAAGGGAGGTACAGGCTCTGTATAAGCAGCTTCTCCAAAATATGCTAGTGTGAAGCTGGGTGCAAAGGTGCTGGCCCGAAGCTGACTCGAAAATTTTGGGTTCCACGGCACATTTGCACTGATCCACCAGACCAAGCAAGGACCCACCTTGTTATGCGG
This sequence comes from Ixodes persulcatus, assembly GCA_013358835.2. Taxonomy (NCBI): domain Eukaryota; kingdom Metazoa; phylum Arthropoda; class Arachnida; order Ixodida; family Ixodidae; genus Ixodes; species Ixodes persulcatus. The sequence continues at coordinate 10,896 of JABSTQ010002806.1, forward strand.
TCCTTTCGCTTTATAGCCTAATAAGCACCAAACCCCATTTCTGCAACTGTTGTGTGAACGGTTGCTCAATATTTTATTATAAGTCCTAAAATCGTACCACCTTGTCCCAACCACAAGCTCTACATTCTGTCAAAGACTGAACATTCAGCAGTGCATACTTCTTTTTTCGGGCACGAAGAACATGGTCTACATTTCGAGCGACACGAAGCCCAGTGTGCTGAAGCACAAGAGACACTTGCTGTTGTACGTACACGAATGGCAGAAGCGGCTTCGCTGTTTTTTTTTTTTTTTTAGCATTTACCGGCTGCTCTTTTAGGATGCATTCATACGCACTGGTCTTTGATGCCTCCTGGAGTTGTTTGTCTCTTTTCTTCCCCTAAAATGGAGAGCAATGTAAAAAAAATACTATTCTTAAGGTTCGTATGCCAAGCCGCACACTCCAGTGATTGACTTAAAATCACTTTTAATAGCCTCGATATTTTGATGTGCTCCAGAAATCTTTAATAATATGGCACCTTCTCTATAATCAGCCGCACTAATAATGTACCTGCTGAAACAGCGGGCATTCATATATGTAACATTTAAGAGCAGAATACCTGCTTAGCTGCTACCTTGTCGGGCAGGAGTCCGGTGTCGTTCTCAATTTCCAAGTCCGAAGGATGAACTACTGCCTTGCGAGGCCGTTTAGATGCTCGCTTATTTTCAAGAGCTTCTTTGGTGCCTGTGTTATGATTAAAAATGAAAATGAGGAAGCCACTTCTGCTAAACAACAAATATACACTTGTGACCAAAACACATTTTACTTCACTTTTATAATTTTACGTAGCCACTTGATATGCTACGAAGAACATGTATAACTCTCATCTACACTCTCAAGAAAAAAAAGGGTGTATCGTTGCACCCTTTGTCCCATATAATACTCCCCAAAACTTCATTTCGACGTACAGAGCCCTATAGTCGAACAGACGCCCCCAAATTTTACGAGGGGCTTGATAGCCGTGTGGTACAACTTATTAAATAGCTAAAGTACGCATCAAAGACCACATAAAGAAAACACCGAGTTTTTACAGTAGGGCCAAGAAAACCCCGATTATGTTTTTGTAGTCAGTAAAACGTGCATTAGCTATTTTATTAAGTTGTATTACACGGCTATCAAGACCCTCGTAAGATTTCGGGCCGTCTGTTCGACTGTAGGGTGCTGTACGTCGAATTGAAGTTTTGGGGTGTATTATATGGGACAAAGGGTGTAACGATACACCCTTTTCTCTTGAGAGTGTACTTTATCATTGATCGCTATACGTGCCTTGTGTAGTGTTGTTTGTTATCGGCAGGTGTCGCTCTTAACAGGACTAACATGATTCTAACACACTATCATAAAGGGCGCCACCTCATTGTTACGTTTTGTATATGTATGTTGTGAATAAAGACTGCCGCGGGTCTTTGCACATTCGGTCTAGCTGACACTGTCTGGTCCCGGTCTCTAGGAAGTGGTTCGCTAGGCTGCCTCCTACGGCAGCGGCCGCGGCGAAGTTCGGAGACCTTGGCTACAGACAAGCCGGCGTGGTCCGGGCCGGGACCCGTAACCAGTGTTGTGCCCGTTACCGAAAAAAAGTAACGAAATAGCGTTACTCGTTAGTTTGGTAAAAAGTAACGCGTTATTGAGCTACGTTACTTTTTTACAAACGTAACGATGTACCGTTACCGTTACTTTTCAAAAATAACGAACGTTACTTTTACGTTACTTTTGTGTTCGAGTACATATGTTTGGCAGCATGCGAACGGGGACTGCTGGAACACAACCAGCCAACCAACACCCCTCATCTTTACGCGGTTTTAGTAACAGTCCGGTTCATACTACTATTACCAGAGACTGATTTACTTCACTATGTAGAACAGGACACCGGTTACCAGGGCACTAAGTATAATCACTTGCTGCGAAAAAAAAAAAAAAAAAAGGTTTCGTGTTTGTAAATTCACTTTCCAGGTTTAAAACTTTTTTTATTTTTTTATTATGACCTTAGGGTAGTAAAGACCAATCAAGCGAAAGATTCTTCTGTGTACAAAAGTGGTTCAGGAACTTTCAGGCAGCGAGGGGGAGAGCGAGAGTAAAAAAATCCACAAAGGATGATTCTTTTTTTTTTTGTAACTAGAGAAACGAGTTAGTGGAGGGGGCTGTAACGCAGTCGTTCCTTCAAACCTTGTGGGTGGTGACACTATGAAAAAAAAAAAGGAGGACGAACAGAATTAGCTGGCAGCCGAAGATTTTTTCGCCTTCGAGAAGCGCGATAGTGTCGCTTTTTAACGGATGTCTTTTTTGGTCAGAAAGGTTTTTTTTTTTTTTTTTTTAGTTTATTGTGACGGATGCTGGTTCCGTGCAGCGATAAGCTTGTGCAGGATTTTGAAATGGATGGGTGAATAGATGGACTGATAAGTGGAAAACCCACCGTTTTAGGAAATCGAAGGTTCCGAAGTCTTAGCAGCAAGATACGGCATTGCCTGGGCATTGCGTGCTCGAGCGCAAGTAGTTGCCTCTCGAGCATAGAAGCTAGATCTTCCATTGAGCTTAGTGACCTAAATTTAGTTCTCCTAACGTCTCCAGTTTTATGCACAAGATTGCTACTCTATCTATACGTTAGATCAGGCGTCGTAACCTTTTCCCAAATACCTAATGTATTTCACCATTTTTAGGTCAAAAGTAACGAGTAACGAGTAACGTAATTAAATAGCCGATACCGTAAAAAAGTAACGAAAATACTTTACTCGTTAGTCATTCAGAATACTAACGAGTACGTTACTGCGTTAGCGAAAAATGTAACGCGTTACCAGTAACGCCGTTACTAGTAACGCGTTACCTCCAACACTGCCCGTAACAGTGGGCGTGCCAAGCCTACACCTGCCGCCGCACTTTGACTCCAGTAACCCCGGAGCATGGCGACAGTGGCGGCAGCAATTCGAAGACTACTGCTACGCATCAGGCCTCTACGCCGCCAGTGACGAAGTTCGTGTGCGTACACTTATAACTTTATACTAACATTATACTAACACATTTTTGTGTTAGTATAATGTTGCGGTAGTTCTACCGCAACTACGTTGCGTTAGAAAAGGAAAAAACAAAGACATTATAAGGTCACGACGAAAAAGAGGAGACAAAAACAACAAGAAAAAAAAACATTTACAGGCCAGCCAAGATAGCTTGTATGCGCTGGCTAGGAAGTATACCTCCTTGTCACTCAAAGATAGTGAAGGGTGACTCACACAACCGCTGGCCTGACTTTTGGATGTGGTAAGCTTGTACTTGGCCGGCCTGCACTTTGTGCAAATGTTTTTTCTTCTGTTTTTCTCTTCTTCTTTTTTCTCCTCTTTTTCTTTGTGACCTAAAATGTCTTTGTTTTCTCCTTTTCTACCGCAACTTAGTAATTATCTGTTTTTCTTTCTTTTTACCTTGTGGGTGCGCGTGGGCTTCATGTCTGAAGCTTCCGCTTTTATCTTTTTTCACAATACATAAATTGGGAGTCAACGCTCTTTCCTGTGTTCTATTTTCTTGCTCCTGTGCTTGTGCGCTCTTTTAGGTATGGCTTCTATACTTCGTTTCACCTTATGTGCGAGCGAAGGCAAAACTAGAAGCGCGAGTACGGAAGCTCCGTGCGTTCAGGTTTTGCTCGAGCGCGCGAGCTGGGGAGAAATGCAAAAAGCGCTGGTCTCGCGCTTCTAGCTTTGGCTTCGCTCGCAGATAAAGTGAAACGAAGTATAGGTACCAGCTAGCTCACGTTTCTACTTCATGATTGCCTGGATCTGAGCTGGTTGGTTTTCCTTCGTTCAGCTGGCAAATCTCACAAGATAGAGAAAGACAAGGAACACACACATGCACTCCGTTGGCCTATTGTCATGACTATATGTTTGCGTGCTTTTGTTTTGGTTTTTTTACTCCGCAATTTTGGCTGCTGTTTGTGGCCGGTCTTTTTTTTTTTGTGAAAGGAGCTGTTTGCTAGTAATTTCATGCGCCGTGTGGTACTGCGCTAGAGTTATGAACCCAAACAAGAGCAAAGCGCGAAAGCGGTACCTAGAACCGGAGAATTGGAACGGACCTTTGCCACGTTCAACTGCACATGCCTTGCGTAAACGAGCGCTTGCGTCTGCAAATCCTCCTGCCTGCGTTAATGCGACTGGTCCTACTGGTTCTACTGCGTCCACTTCAGCTACAGATGCTAATGATGCGCCGAATGACAGCACTGACGATGATCTTGGTGGGAATTCAAGTTGTGAAGATGACTGTCCTGCACCCGGCAGCTGAAGAAGACCGGCCTCACACCCCGGACGAGCCTGCCCCCAACTCGGATCGAAATAATTCCGCGTTCCTCTTGGAGTTTGCGACTCTACTTGGGGACGGAAGCTCGGTAACGGTAGGAGACGCGCTTGTTCTTCTCATGGACATTGCGATAAAACACGGTTTTTTGTGCACAGCAATTGAGGAGCTTCTGAAGTTCGGTAACTTTCTCTTAGGAAGAGATGTCCTTCCAGAAAGCAAATATTTGTTGCCAGAGGATATGTGTTTTTACTTTTACTGCCCGACCTGCGAGCAGCTATTAGTGAAGACAACAGGGAACCTGGCAGAACGCAATGGAGTGTCTACAACGTGCACAAGCTGCAAAAAGCGGTACAGTGGACTGAAACTCATGTCAAATGGCAACCTTTTTTGTCAGCTTACCTTCGAAGAGGCAGTTCTCTCCCATCCTTGCGGATCGTGCTGTGAGTGACAATCTTCTTGAAACACTTAAAGGGGGGGTGCAACAATTTCCGGACTTCGTTCAAAGATTTGTGGAAGTTGCCCTCGGACACTTCTGAAGTAAAGAACAGAAAACCGATTTCGTCTGCGTGTCCTAGTTTTTGCGTAAAAAAAAGATAAATATTGGCATTTCGGGCACCCCTCAACTCACTCCCAGTCTTCAGGGTCACACCCGGTCGCACTTCCAGTGACGTCATTCGGAGTGTCGTGTAGGTTCCCGTGTGCTATCTCGGAGGACGCTTCCTCTCCCTCTCTCTGCTGACATTAGAGGGCGTTATGCTGCAGCTTAGAGCCGAGCGAGGTCACGTAATTTTTTCGCCGTAGTTCCTTCGGCTGCCACTTGGGGCCGCAGGTGGGCGAAAAAGCTCGACTTTTGCTTTGCGATTGTGCAGCGGAATCGCGACATTTTTAATGAAGGAGGTGTTTCCTCTTTCCTCCGGGACACGATAAACAACTTAAAAATGACAAGATGAAAATTATTTTAATCATAAAATCATTGCACCGCCCCTTTAAGCAAAAAGCAGGGCCTCGCAACGGGATGTCGGACATTACTGATGGACTATTCTATGAGCAGCAGCGACAGAGTCTTGGCTCTGGACAACTAGACCTAACGGTGACCATGAGCACAGATGGCTGCCTTGTGTTTAAGTCGTCGAGCTACTCAATATGGCCTGTACACCTTGTTCTCAACGAACTGCCCCCATACCTTCGTTGGAGTAACGTCATGGTGTCGCTCCTTTGCTACGGTGCAAAACACTTGGACATAACACTGCTTCTGCAAGCTTTTGGTCAGGAGATGAGGCGGCTATCCATGGATGGGTTTTCGTGGAACGCAGGCGGTCAAAAGCTCCATTCGAAGGTAAACATAAACTGCACTATGCTTTATACCAGTAACCTGCTTGTCTGCCTTCAGCAGATTTTAACATGCTACACTCGGTTTTAGAAGCCTATTCACTATGGGGACTAAGGTCATACATGGTACACCAACAATTACACATTTTGAAAAAAAACATATTGGCATGTTTGGTCACTTGCTTCCATGTGACTTGTTCACACACGGACATTTAAGAAACGGAGTACATATAGGGTTCTTCATTTTTGGGCAAAGCCTGATATGTGCTCCCCAAACACGTTTTCTGAAAATTTGATCTCCCTGAAAACTCACCTAAACAGGAATTTGGGAGAAGTAAGAAAGACCATCTGAGCTCTAACACAACTTCCTATGCTATTATCTGCCTTTTGTAAGCATAAATAAATATTTCTTGTCCCAAAAACCAATCAGTCCTCTTCATTGTTAATTATGCTTACCCTTAGTCATTTCTAAATTGCGAAAGACATATTCCAGTACAGTTCATGGAAAATTTAATTTTTCCTCCTTATCAGCTTTAAAAAAGTCATCTTTATCTATAGAAGTTTGAGAAATATTAAATTTGGAAACGAAGAACCCTAAGTATATGCTTGCAAAATGTTATGAAGACTGGTGCACTTTGAATGTTACTGCGTACCACAAATAAATTTGGTATTTTAACGACTATAGAATAACTATTCATTTAGTTTTTTTTTCTTTGAAAATTAATTATGGGGCTCTCGTATAAACTAAAGCGTTTGAACTGATCTGGTTAATAAAAAAAAAAAGTTATCCCGCAAGTCTTACCCCTGCTTTTCCTAACGTAGGTCTACTGCATCACCAGCTTTTCCGACGCACCAGCAAGGGCCTCAATGAAAAAAATGCTTCAGTACATTGGATACTATGGATGTGGTTGGTGCCTCCACCATGGAGCCCTTGTTGATAGCTGCGTCAAGTACCCTGTGACAATTGGCATGGTCAATGATGATCGAGACAATGTTTCGATGTTAGCAGACATGACGACCGCTGCATTGACAAAGCGGACTGTCCATGGTGTTAAAGGACCATCTCCCCTTGTGAATATTCCAGGGTTCAACATTGGAGTTTTCGATCCGATTACATGCATTGCTCCCTGCTTGGTGTTGTGCGTCAGCTCACTGGCCTGTGGTTTGGTGATGTTGGAAAGGACTACTACATTAGGAGCCCCCACGACCGCAGTGGAAGTCAACGAGAGACTTTTGAGCCAAAAGCCTCACCAGTGTTTCAACCGGCCACCATGGTCAATCAAGTCCAGGAAGTACTGGAAAGCAGTCGAATGGGAATCATGGCTGGTGTACTACTGCCTTCCCTGCCTGAAGTCCGTTCTGCCAGCAGAGTACCTGGTGCACTACGCACTGCTGACGTCGGCATTGCACAGCCGCATGAAGAGTCTTGTAACAAAGGAGGATGTTGATGAAAGCACGGTGAAGATTACCAAGTTTATGGTCGGGACGCAGTGCCTGAATGGCGAAGCCCAGATGATGTCGAACGTGCATACATTGCTGCACATACCAAAGAGTGTGCTCCTTCATGGACCGCTTTGGGCACTTTCATGCTTTCTGTTCGAGAGTAGCATGGGGCATTTACTCAAGCTGGTGTCTTCAGCGAATGGCGTCCCTCTGTAGATTTTTTCCCGCATATTTTTTGGGACAACTTCCGCCAACTGCAGTCAACGGCTTCAAAAGTGGTGAGAGAGCTTTGCTTCTATAAGGCAAGGAATAGAACGACTGGAGTGGAGCCGGGAAGGCCAGAGCTGCACCTGAGGATGTGGGAGTTCTACTTGAAGAAGACCTGGGGTTCGTGCACAGTATTCAAGAATACAGTCGTGTGCGCGTGGGTGGATGTGCAATCCACAATGAACAGCACAGGACTTTCTTTAAACGGGACTCTACAGCCGTGAAGGTTGGGGACGAATATGCCAAAATAGAGCCTATACTATGTGTTCAGAGAGCTGATGGGGCCAAAGAGGTATTTTCCCTTTCTTATCTGTACGAAATTGCAAGCGTAGAAAATGTCGATCACCTCAAGATGGCGCGGAAGACCTCTTCAAGGTGGTTCTGTCTACTTACCGAAGCTGTGCGTCCACGCATGCTTTTGAAAATGGATGACAGTGTTATATTTGCTCAGTTGTGCGACCGTCATGGCTGGGCTTAGATCGAATCTAGGCTTCGAAGAGTCTATGTATATACTGTAAACTACTCATCTTGTCGCAAATTTTTCAATTGTAAGAAAATACCTCCAGGAAGTGCATTATTGTTTGCGGGAACAGATTTCCAAAATTTCTAATGGCTTAGCCTTAGTAAATCTCGTATGAAAGATTTGTTCTTTCGTGTTTTGAGAACATTGTACTCATGCAAAATGTACCATATCAATATGCATAAACCTTTATCACACTGTACACATGTGTGAAATCTTATCAAAATATTTGAATTGCGTCTCAAATAAGTGTGAATGTATCACTTTTTCTGAAAAATCTTTGCATTCATTGCCTCTGACCTTGGCGTTGTGTAACTAAAAGCAACATATTTAAGGCACCTGAAACTTTTTGTACACTGAAGTTGGAGTAACAGCTTTCACTTATTTCATTAGTGATATATATGTTTTTGCAAACTGATGCCATTTGCAACCGAAGTGGTATCACTTGAGCTCGTTTGGCACCATTCGCAACCCAAGTGGTACCACCTGAGGGCCGAGGAGTACCACTTGAAGCCCAAGTGTTACCACTTGGCTTGCAAATGGCACCACTTGACTTGCCAGTGGCACCAATTGACTTGCAAGTGGTACCACTTCAAAAGCAAGTGGCACCACTTGAAATACCACTTCATATTTTCACCTGGGTAGTGTACGCTCTACTAAAACTGTCTAATAAACAGACACGTGCTACCCCCACGAAAGCGTACTTTCCACATTAATAATATTTTCATCCAAAACGTCGCGCTTGCTCAAGCGGCGTTCGCGCGATATGCAAAAGGGACGAGGGTGGAGAGTTGGGCAAGTTGGTGATTCATAATGATTAAAAAGCGCAACAAGACGACGGACACAGAAGAAGACATAGCGCTACTTACAACTCAACTTTATTTCCCCTGCAGCTCGGTATATATTACCGGCAACAACACAAACAAGTTAGGAAGATATAACTTGTTTGTGTTGTTAACTTGTTTGTGTTCCTAACTTGATTGTGTTGTTGCTGGTAATATATACCGAGCTGCAGCGGAAATAAATTTCAGTTGTAAGTAGAGCTGTGTCTGTGTCTTCTTCTGTGTCCGCCGTCTTGTTGCGCTTTTTAATCATTACAAAAGGGACAATAACCCCATTGTGGCTTTGAACTACAACCTGGCATAATATCCAAACTCCACCTGCACGTAGCCACCTCGTACTTCCATTGACACAAATCCTGAAACCTTGAGTGGAAAGACTAATTAAAATATGAAAATTCTGATTGATATTTAAGGGTAAATTTCTTTGCGGTTTCGAATATGAATTCTTCCTGCTAGTTTACGTTTCATCTTCCACACACCTAAACATTCCAAAACTATGAAGTCTTAAATATTTGGTAAACATCTATTCAAAATTCGTTGTTTCGGAGGAATGAACGAGTCCCACAGTATTCACATAACGGTTCTCAAGGTAGAACTCTTTTATAACAAGCAAACGAAATTCATAAAGAGAATTTTTGTTTTAGTGGCGCAACGCGAATAAAGGGAATAATAATTGAAAGTGTTGTACATTGCTGTTTTTTTCCCTGTGCCCTCCCACATTATATGTACGATCGACATCACAGAATATTAAAAGTTCTGACGCTTTTCAAAGTAGAAATTAATAAAACGTTTCCAAGTGAACAAACAGACGCACAGAGGTCTTAAACTAACGAACTGATCGCTGTGTCGTTCTTTCCCTTCTTTATTTCTTCTGCTCTTTCGTTCGTACTGCACCGTCGCCAACAAGCGCCGATTGTATACTTTTCAGAGTTTCAAGCATGGATGTTTTCTTCTGAGGCATTTATGGTCCCGTCAAATATATTCAATATTTCACGAACTTTTGATATACATGCTCCAGGATGAGAGTCCAAACAGTGTGAAGTATAATTGGTTTGCGTTTGGTGTCTGTTTTCAGAGCAAGGGACCCTTTGTTCAATGGAAAAGGCTTCCCAAGCGGCAATGTTCATTGAAGCCTCGGCATAATCTGAACGCAGCTTGCCTTAGAGAATTTGTCTGCCCAGCAAACCGACCTGAAGTCGTCTTGACGAAGAACGCAACAGTCTCCTCTACGGAATTCAAAGGAAGCTCGCAAGTGGAAGGTCAAGCGAACTGCTTCGCATTGATTTTGAGCTTGACATATTCCGATGGCCCTTTCATGGGAAGGGACAAGAGATATCCGCAAAATGGTTGCTTTGTGATGAAAGCGACTTCAGTCGCCTCAATTCGCTAGAAAACTGGCACACGCGTCACAATCCGTTGCAAGGTGCAGTTGCAATCCAGTTTCCGCTGCGGATTAAAGGTGTCCTTCGGCGACAGGGTGCATCGAGCACATTTGTAAACGGCTTCCCACGAAAGGTTCTGCATATCCTCCTTGTTACCAAAGCGGTATCAGCACGGTAAAAATGGAAGCCAACCTGACCGACTCCGTTGAAGTGTCAATAAATGGTAATTCAGTGCACCTAACACTGCGTAATAGGATGGGTAGGAGACTGTACCACGAAAAACAGATCTCACAAAATTCCTACGTGCAAACAATTGCAAGGCACATGCTAGCGCTTGGAAATCGTATAAGTTCACAAGAAATCCTTGCGGTCAATATGCTCTTCCGTTGAATCAAGCTACAGAAAACAATCGGGTCGAGCTAGAAACAAGTTCCTTGAGAAAGATCATCTACTCAAGATCACCGTAGAGTCTGAGGCTTCAGCTATTGCTAACAGCTCCACCAAAAGCCTCCCTGCGACTCCACACGCGTTAATCACTGCGCTACAGAGCCAACTTCATGAGACCACCAGGGAGGAAAGAAAACTTAAAGGTGCCGTTTCCGCATTTGCAGGAGAGGTAGAAAGCCTTAAAAGAAAGTGCAAAGCCCTCGAAGAAGAGAAGAAGATAATTTATTTGTCGTACCTTGTGGTTCTTCTTAGGGCCACTGCCTTTGAGAGTACCACGTTCGCGGCGAGACGCTCTACCGCGAAGCGGGTTCGTACTCGCGTGGCATGCTGCTCGTCGAGCGCAATGAGACACCAGTCACGTTGGTAACGGTGATAAACTCTGTTTATTTACAATCCAAAACAAATAACAAACAGACAGCGGCTATCAGCTGGTGAACGCCGTCAGTGTGGAGATCGCCCACGGCCGAACGGTCGTTCAAGAAGATACAAAGGACGGGGGAAACGCTCACCGGTGCGCCGGATGGTTCCCCGTGTCGCCGCCGCCGAAATCCCAGGAAGAAGAGACCGAGTCCGAGATCCTGTTGTCCGCTGGTTTTAAGATAACAGCGGGGGCGAAGTGGCCAATCAAGGAGCGACACGTCGATCTCCTTTCTGCGGGGGTTCGTTACGGAAATCGCCCCAAAAGGGGAGAGGAGGAAGCCACTCACAGTGGTAAGCAGCGCCACCTCTCGCTACGTCAGCGCGGCCGCCACGGCGCGCCAAAACGGTGACGCGACAGAATGTTGAGGGATCACAATCCCCACAACCTCCAGCATCAGGCATTCTTGAACGGAGCCAAAAAAAGTCGTCGAAGGTTGTAAAAGAAAATGACAAAAGAAAGTTGAAGCGGGCAGCCGACGGAACTGAGGCCGCGTTAGACATCGTACTGTCAAACTTCGGTCTTAATCTGGAAGAGGTGGTCGTAAAAGACCTGAGAGGTCTGCTACACAAATTGGTATTTCCGGACACCGGCTCTTCACTGGTCCAACATAACTTGACTGCGTCGTTTCAGGGCCGCTGTATAACTTCGCATGAGGATTGATCTCAGAACGACAAGTGCATCGTAAGCGAAGTGACCGGATATTGGGACGAGCATTTGTGCAGTTTTTCCTTCTGGCAGGAATTATCGCGAACTGTAAAGGGTCTGCCTTCGGTTTGACTAATAAACAGCTACGGGGAAAAAGTCGACCGCGAAATAGTGATAACTAAAACGCCGAGGAAAGCAACGGGGCTCAAGTTTCATTTTGTGCGGATTTAGAGTATGTTATCAAGGAAATGGCCAAAGAACAGGGGAAGACACTGCGCGAGCTGAGCACCCAGTCGCTCGTGAATAAGATTGAAGGAGATGGCTGCAAGGTTAGCCACAAAACATCATGGATTACATTATGCTTTGTGGTCATCTAACCTGAGAAGCCTTTACAAAGTAACAAGCTCCACCGGTTTCTCGCTTTGGTGAAAACAACTGAAAACTTTTTGCTCTGAAGGAATCATTCAGCTTCCCCATTGACGAAATCAACGAAGTCGTCGAGGAGAAAAGCATTGTCATTGATGAGGTCACTTTTCCGCTCTCACTTTTCCTTGGATCGGACCTAAAATTTATCTTAGTCGCGTTGGGTCTGCAGTCAGCGTCCTCGAGGTTTGCATGCCCTTTTTGTGTGGCAGACGCAGATGACAGGGCTAATCCAAGCTTGCTTCCGACAGATTTCAATGCAACCCCCTCTAGCAAGGACCTTATCTAACATGACGTCTAACTGCGACGTCCTTGAAAATGGTGTTCAGTACGCAGCTCTTTTCAAGTCTGATTCTACGCAAGTTATCTCAAGCACGCTACATATGAGCATCCGTATCTTCAACCGCCTTTTAGATAACTTGCAAATTGAAATAGAGGGCCTAGATTGCGAGGTAAATGTTCGGAACCCTTGATGAAAGAATGACCACCTGAACAGAATTAACAATATCGTCAAAGTCAGTGGAGTCCAATTTCAAGTATGGGAAGACGAAAATGAAGTCCGCGTATTTACTGCTCTCTCCGGAGATGAGTGTAAGACACTGGTGCTTGAACTGCCTAAAAAACTGAAGGGTCAACTTCACTCAGACACTGAATCCACCGTTATTTTTCTTTGGCAAGTATTCTCAAGTGTCATGCTGCTTATTGAGACAAACACTCGTGGAGACAGCATTCAAGGAAAAGCGCATTTCTTTCTTGAAACGTTTGCAAGCCTTGGCTCCACAAGTAAGAAGGGATATGGAAAGGATCGTATAACTCCTCACATACACGTGTTAGCCCACCATGCATCCGCAAAACATGAGAACGTGCGTTGTTTAAGGTGGTACTCCAGCCAGGGCATTAAAAAAAAAAAATGTTATTCTCAAAAATTTGCACCATAAAACAATTCTAACAAATGGAACTCTGCAGCGGACGCCCTAAAACTTGCAAAGCGGTCTGAAGGCTTCAGATTTGCGGGCAGCGCTCGTACTTACTGCAAAAGGGATCGAGAATACTGAGATCAAGGCGGAATTCAAGAAAACCGAAAGAAACGGCCACGGTCTGCCCGAGACTCCTCGTCCGCACCAGTGCCGAAGATCGTCGAAGATATGACTATAGGAAAACTGCGAACCGAGCTATGCGCAATGGGAGTAGCAACAGCAATTAAATGTAGGGAGAAAATCTGTGTAATGTTTGTGAACGCAAAAGACAATGCTCAGCCATGAATTGTTTTTTTTCTAATTTGTTTATTTATGTTCACCAACCAGGTGAATAACGGAGGACTTCTGTTTTTGTTGCCAATGATTTTTTGTTGTTTTTTCCCCTTTTTGCTAAAGTATGAGCAAGTATGACATCTGTGCTAAGAACGCGTTTTTTTGTGTGTTGTTGTTTTCTTTATAATGTTTAACCTCCTTTTTGTGGTTTCACTCATCAAATTTGCGTCGTAATCAAAACAAAGCAGCAATAAAACCATTTTGCAATGATGTTTGTTACTCGTAAAGACGCAGGTAGAGTCCTCACTTCCATTATCCAGTGCATGGTGACAGATTACCGTACGCCGGTACTAAGCACATCCAGATCAAAACGGGCAGGATGGTAGTTGACACCAAGATGGTTTTGTTCTGCAGCGCGCGGGTTTTCGCTCCACGTGCTCCGAGCTGTGGTGCGCTAACTCTTCCGGCGCCAATACCCCTTGGGCCGAATTTGGATAGCGACTCGGCTCCCATCGCTGCGGTGACGTAGCCCAAAGCTAAAAATATGTCTGTCCGATTCGCCGGAATTGGTTGACCTGGTTCAAGCAGAGTAGGAACTAGTGCATTTGATTCCACCGGCAACGCCTGCACGCATCCTGCACTCCCTGAACTGGGACTTAACTTTCCGGCGAATCGAACAGACCTAATGTGTCAAGACCAGCACGTGGCCTGCGCTTTGCCATCCTCCCAGTGCATGGCTATATTTATAAACTTTGGTAGCATTTAATCGGCGCAATATCACCTGGCCGCCTTTTCTTGCAGCAAGTTGCGGTGTTGATCAATACTGTTTTTCTTTATCTATTCCTGGGATTGTCATTGCGTAGAAAGACCAACTTAGGTCTTATTAGTACGTTACATAGTCAAGCATTGTGTATTTAGCGAAAGAAAGGGAATAGTTGCCTTGCCCGCTTTACGTGAACATATCTGTGGCTAATATTTCCCATCAGCGATATTAACTTGCTCCACCGAGGTGCACTGTAGAACAGACCCTGTCTGGAGTTTTGGAGCTAAAACAATTACTCCACCCAAGTAAAATAAACGTTAAATTCAATGAACTAAAAGTTGGAAGACAGCAGGGCCTGCCTACCATATACAGTGCGTTTCATCGGGAATTCTTCTGGTAGATTCAAAGTCAAAGTCAAATTGGCCGTTCGTGTTTATACAGCATAAGGCCGGTCTGCCAGTTTGAGGCGACACTGGTTCACGCTGTAGATGAGCAATTTTGCTAGTGCAGTACGACTGCTGATCTGGGGTCTTTAACGTCCTCACGCAGTAGTGATACACGACCGCACGCCGGTAAGATCCTCATCGAGATCGAGACGGGCAGGGGTGGGGCTCGAACTCAGGATCCCTGGGTTCTGCAGCACGAGCTTTCGCTCCACGCGCGTCGTTTTTAGCCCACTCGGCCACCGAATTTTTTTTTCTTTATTGCGTGGGAATACAGGACGAGAGGTACACATCATAGGTTAGCTCAGGCGAACATTATGATCTACAACACTTTGATACTCTTTAAGCTAGAGAGCTGAGGCAACCAGTCGTTCAGAAATTCACGACACTCATATATACTTTTGATTTGGGCTACACACTGAGTAAAATAAAAACTAACAGATTTTGGTGCCTGAATGGCGTTTCTTACATTCATACGAGATTTCCATATACTATATAAACCCAAGAGCATAATTAGATCATACGGCACAGTGTCTTCTGAAGAAACAGGTAGGAGACGTATTGAATGCGGTGAAATGTTAAGGTCTTTTTTAATGTGCGCTGCAGGACGTCCCAGAAGAAAATTGCGTCCCAGGTATCAATAAAAACATGTTCTATAGTTTCTGGTGTTTTGCACAGTAGACAATTCACTGTCCATGGAACGAACACCCCTTTCTCATTTAGCCATACTTTGGCCGGTAGTACAGAACAGTGCAACTTAACAAAAGAAAGTTTTGGCCGCTGGAGGGATTCCCATCTTTTTTACGCGACATAATACATCTCGACCAGGGCAGTCTTCATAAATTGTGCGATAGATTGGTGTTGGGAAAAGAACATCCACAAGGTCTCTTGATAGTTTTTTTTCTTGAAACAGTTCCGAGATAATCCCTAGAAAATCTGACAATTAAGAAGTTGACGACGTCCACAACTTCTTTAAGGTACCCCACTAACCGTGGGGCTCGGTCTCCCACCGATGACACCAAAATGGATGGGAGGTGGGATGCCAGTGTTGTTTGATTCATTTCACGAACGAAAGGAGTCTCTTGATCTCTGAGAAAAAGAAATCTTGATACCAATTGGCGGATAAACAGATGCGGCAGGCCGATGCCACCATCTGGGATGCGCCGGAAAAGGTTGTCCCGTCGCATGGGTTCCCAGGTGGATTTCCATACAAACACACAAATATTTTGTGAAATTTTTGGATGTTTCGCCTTGCGCAGTGCAGTACCTGTAAAACATACCTGAGCTTGGCTACAAGAAAACATTGCAGACTGTCGACTTTGTGAAGATCGACATACCTCGGTGAAACCAGCGCTTGGCGCGTTGTTCCAGGTTGGTCGCCAGTAGGCCGAGCTGTTTCTGATGTGCTGCAGAGGCGCTCCAAGGTATTCACAGGGCGTACAGCTCCATTCGATACCCTCGTATTCAGAGGGCGTCGTTGCCCAGGACCCGTGCCAGAACCCTCTGCATTTCTGTAGGTTCACTGCCGCACCAGTTGCCGCACAGAAACTGCGCGTGAGCGCTACAGCGTTACTGACACTTGCTTTGTCTCTGCAGATGTAGGCAATGTCGTCTGCGTAAGCCAACACTTTAGTTTCTCCACCGCGCAAGGCGTAACCTTTCACGTTCTCGCTTTTGGTGATACTCTGACACAGCGGCTCTAGGTATAGAGCAAAAAGTAGAGGGGATAAAGGGCATCCCTGACGCACTGACGAGTTAACCGCTAAACTTTCCGAGACGTTTTTATTAAGTATTAGGCTGGTCTGACATTTAGTATACGACATCTTAACGCCCTGTAAAATTATGTTCCCAACACCAACCTGTTCCAGAATCTTGAAAAGCATATTCTGTTGAACACGGTCAAACGCCTTCGCCAGGTCTATTTGGAGCACCGCGACCTGACTACCTCAATGGACACAGATTCTAAAATGCTACGGGCTACGTTAATGTTACTCTGTATTGCTCTTCCCCTAATTCCACATGTTTGGTGGTCCCCTACTAAGGCGGTGATTACCCGCTGTAACCGAGTTGTCAAAATTTTAGCCAAAATCTTATAACCTGTGTTACACATTGTAATAGGTCGATGACCACCGACGTGGCGGAGTTCGTTCTTGTCTTTACTCTTCGCAATTAAAACCGTGTGAGTACGTAGAAAGGAGGGGGCAGCGCATTTAATCGGTATGCCTCTCGAAATTGCACTTGCAAAATTGGACAAATTACGTTTTTATGCATTTTATAAAACTCAGAAATAATGCCGTCGGGGCCGGGTGTTTTTCCGTTAGGAAGGCCATCGACTGCATTTTCTATTTCTGCCAGACTAATGGGTTCTTCAAGATCCTTTATCTGTTGTTCGTCTAAACGCGGGAGCAGGGATATCAGCCTGATGAGGCATTCGGTGTTTTTTTATATTTTTGTTTTTCCCAAAGAGTGAACGGTAGTGTTCGACGAACACACGCTGATTCTCTTCTTTATCTGTAACAATTTTATTCTTAAGCTCTATTTCTAAGATTTCCTTCGTCACGGCGTGGCGTTTTTCGTCTGCCATTGCTTTTTTTTGTGGGTTGCTCTCCGAGAAGATCACTCGGCCACGGATTCTTTTTTTTCCTTTATTGCATGGAAGTGGGTGCGATGAGTATACAGAATACTTTTTTCAGGTCAATCTTTTATAACATCATTGTTTTAACATCAAAAATCTTTTATATGTTGGAGAGTATTAAATAAAGTTACCCAGTCAGGTACAACAGTCTGGGTTTCAAAAACACTTTCGATGCACGTAACAAGTTCAATGAAATGAAGTCTTACAGTCTTAGGGTGTAAGTTCTCGTTTCTAATATCCATACGGGACTTCCACATGCTGTATAATGAGAGCAGCATTTCAAGGTCATAAGGGAAGGCGTCTCCAAAGGACACGGGTAGAAAATGAATGGTAAACAAAGTGATATCGATATCTGCGTACAATTTTATGACCATGGAACAACTAAACCTTTTTCTCTGAGCCATGATTTTGTAGGCAATACTAAACAATGTAGTTTAAAAAAGAAAGTTTTAGCTCCGGGTGGGATGCACATCTTTTTAACTCGGCATAGGACATCGCAACTGGATCTACCGTCAGCCACCGTTCGGTAAATTGGTAGAGGAAACAGGACACTTAATATATCTCTTACCAACTTTTTCCGCATTACACTCGTTAGGTAGTCTCTACTAAATCTTACCGATAAGAACTGGAATGCCTCGACCACCTCTTCTAAATATCCCCCCAGTACAGTTTCTTTGTATCCACTCGAAGATTTAATATAGTCAGGAAGAGAGCTTGCCAGTCTATTCTGTACTATTTCTTGAAGAAAGAGATGCTCTTTGTCTCTTAGAAAAAGAAAGCGGGAAACCAATTGGCGAACGAACACATATGGAAGTTCGATCCCTACGTCAGGTACACAGCGAAACAAGTTATGTCGACGCATTGGTTCCCAAACAGATTTCCAGACAAAAACGGCGAACACCCTATGCAACCTTTGTATATTTGTCCGGGCACTATGCAGTACCTGTAGAACGTACCACAGTTTAGCCGCCATAAATACGTTACAGACTGTGGAACGGGCGAAAATTGACAGATTCCTGTGGTACCAGCCTTTGGTTCACTTTTCCAAATCTTTCGCCACTCCAGACCAGTAGGTCCTGCTGTTTTGGAAGTGCCTTAGGGCACCTGAGATAGTCAGAAGGAATACAACTTCATTGTATGTCTTCGTATTGTTCAGGCGTCGTGGCTCAAGCTCCATGCGAGAATCCTCTGCACTTCTCTAAATTCACTGAAGCCCCAGTAACCTCACAAAAGTTACGTGTGAATTCAACAGCCTTGGTCACACTTTTCTTGTCTTTGAAAAAGTAGGCGATATCGTCTGCATAAGCCAGGACCTTAATTTCGGTTTTGCATAGAGTGAAACCGTGGACGTTTTTACTTCTAATTATACTTCGGCATAAGGGTTCTAAGTACAAAGTAAACAGTAAAGGAGAAAGAGGGCAGCCCTGCCGAACTGAAGAACGCACTGGGATGCTCTCTGTGACACTTATTTATGACTAAACTTGTGGAACAGTTGCGGTAAGACGTTTGAACACCCTGAAAAATAATATCTCCAATACCAACGTGTGACAAAATCATAAACAGAACAGTATGAAAAACACGGTCAAATGCTTTCGCGAGATCAACTTGGAGCATCTCAATTTGGTCGTTATTACTCGTGACGTACTTTAGCACACTTCTCAAAATGTGAACATTGGTCTGTATAGCCCTCCCACGAATCCCACAAGTCTGGTGATCACCGACTAAATCACTAATAACACGTTGTAATCTATTAGTCAAAACTTTTGCAAAGACCTTATAATCTACATTGCATAACGTGATGGGCCGATATCCACTCACGTGCAGAAGTTTGGTTTTGTTATCAGTCTTTGGTATGTGTCATCAGTTTTGGTATGAGAGTAGTATGAGTATGCAAAAAAGAGGGAGGTAACGTGTTTGCCTTGTAGGCCTCTTGAAAGATCTCTAACGAAATGGGAGCTAAAGCATTTTTCCGTAGTTTATAAAATTCCCCTGTGAGACCATCCGGACCAGGAGTTTTTCCTTTCGGAAGGTCATCAATGGCTTTTTCTATTTCTTGTAAGCTGATGGGTTCCTCTAGCCCCTTCCTGCACTCCTCATCTAATTGCGGCAGTAAAGCTACCAGTTCCTTAAGGTAGTCGTTATCTACCGAGGAAGCACGTTTCCCAAACATCTTCCGGTAATGTTCAGCAAAGACGTGCGCTATGGTTTCCTTATCTGGGATTATAAAGTTATTTTCTTCTATTTCCGTAATTTCTTTACATATGGCGTACCTCTTCTCCTCCTTCATTGCTCTCTTTGTAGGCTGTTCTCCCATAAGATAATTGTCTGTGCGCGTGCGCACAACAGCTCCTTGGTAACGTTCCTGATACCATGTAATTCGGCTTTCATGCGACTTATGTCTTGTCTTCAAAACCCTGTCCGGGGTTTGTGCATTCAAGTTCGACCAAGACGCGCAAATTACGTAACAGTGCTTTTTCAGTTTCTGACTTCTCAAATTTCAGAATACTGCTTCTCTCAATTGCCAACTGTTTTAAATCTTGCTTATATAGTTCCCATTTAACAAAAATGCGCTCAGACATTTCACATACTTGATTTAATAGGTTTTTAGCAGTGTCAAAAAAAAAAAAAAATTCGTCTTTTAGTAGTTGGCAGTCGAGCTTCCATAGATTCCAGTTTATTACCTTTTTTCTTAGCTTCTTCCCAACCGTTAACGAGACCATACAGTGGTCAGTGAAAAATACTGGATCCACCGTATAACGCCCTAGACAGTTGATAAGGTCTACGGAACAATAAATTCTATCTAGGCGTGCGTCAGAGGAGTTCTGAAAATGCGTAAATTGCAGTTGCTTTCCTCTTGTTGAAATGAGGCTGCGTCAATGATATTTCTCTCGTCAACCATATTGCTGCGCGCGCAGGTGGACAAGTATGCCGCGCGGCCGTGGCCTATCGGTTATCGTGCTTGCCTCCCACGCGAAAAGCGAGGGTTCGATTCGTGGGAGTTACTGGTCTCTTATTCATTCTTTCAGTTTAGTGTTCTGGTGAATTCAAAAAAGATTGTTGTTTATTCTAGGTCCGAATGCTGTACGCGTCCGTCGAACCTTCTACGCCGATTATTCCAGAAGCCCACACGTGTACATAAGGGGCTTCGCGTGGCGAGCCGAAGACAGTCTCGTCCCAGCGTTCGATCCTGCTGTTACGCCGACTTCGACGCCCGCGACGCTCTGATGTCATCCTCTGTTTCATTTTTGGTTGTCGGCACAAGATCGCCCCATTAAACGTTTTAGTTTTCCTCAGTCATTCTTTGCTTCGTCACCTCATCATTCGTGACAATATTCAGCAGTATTTGTGCGCTTTTGTCATTACGCGATTTAGTAGGCGTCCTGTCTGCTTCCTTACAAACACAGTTGAAATCTCCTGGAAGAACTACCAGTTTGTTACAAATTAAATAGGGTCGTAGATTGTGAAAGAACGCTACTCTTGGATTAACGTCATTTGGTGCGTAAACACATATAACACGCCGATATACGTCAGTAACTCGAAAGTCGCACATATTGAAGCGCCCGCCAAGATCTGTCGCTTTACATGATATTGCTTTTTGCGGGAATTGAAGCCTCTAACATTCAAGGTCATAAAACGAATGCCCTCGTGAGAAGGAGAAGGGGGAGGAGGTAGGGGAGGTTTGTGGGTAAGGGGGATGGAGTGGGGAGGAGGGGTGTGCATTAGCATCTAGCGCGCAAGTGATGCTTTCCGCTTACTCGCGACGGTGACTGGTGGTACCTCTTTTTTTCGTTTGCTCTCATTAGTGTCCTTTGATGTGCTGTGGGTCGTGTCCATGGTGGCTTCAGGGTCATCTTTGTTGTCGTAATCCGTAGGCTTTTCTGCGAAGTCCGGTGACTGCCTCGGTGCTTCCGATGGTTGCGGGGTTTTCTCGTCCTTACACTCCCGAGTACTTCACCTTCCGTCGCTGCGCTCATTTGAGGCGGCTCGATGTTCTTCTCAGCCGACGCCTGGCACTTGTTAGGACCTAGGGGCGTGTGTTCTGCAGCGACCTGTTGGCTGGGAAGAATATGTCCACTCGCATCCACAACCTCTGAGATGTCCATCAATAGCTCGGAGTTGCAATCTGCTTCAGCGCAGGGGCCTCGAAGTAGCTGGAATAGCACTCGTCGCTTTGGTGTCCGTACCTGTAGCATCAGGAACATTTTAGAGTACGGCATTGACGTCGAATGTAGGCCAACTCTTGCACCTCAGACACAAGGGAGGCCGTCCGGACATGACTACGAGGGACTGCGATCCGGCGACTTTTAGCAGATGAGGAATGCTTTCTGGTGTCGCAGTGTCGTGAAGAGTCATGCAGACCCCTCTGTTCATTGTCTCCATGTTCTCCATCCCGGGAACGCGCCACTTTTTTCTCGCGACACTCCGCACCCTTCCAAAAGGCGCCAAAGCTTCAGCTACTTTTTCTCTTCTAAGTGCAACGGTGGGCACAGCAGATTGATCTTGACATCTTTCGAATTGGGATCAATAATGAGGCACTTTTTCTATTTTATCTTCAGTTCTTTCACCACTTTTAGTTTTTCTGCGGCTGCAGGACTTGCCATCGTTGCCATCCAAAAGTGGCTCATTTGAAACTGCCCGAGGGACTGCACCTCACTCAGATCAATCGCAT
Source organism: Ixodes persulcatus (assembly GCA_013358835.2). NCBI lineage: Eukaryota > Metazoa > Arthropoda > Arachnida > Ixodida > Ixodidae > Ixodes > Ixodes persulcatus. The sequence continues at coordinate 32,681 of JABSTQ010002806.1, forward strand.
CTTTCAGACTGTCGCGAAATTCCATCGCACGGTACGGACGACCAGTGAGGTCAGCATGAAGAAAAACAGAGTTAAGGCACAAAGCCTACGGCGTAAATCGTTGAAGCAGGATTCGGTACTCATCTTGGCTTATTGCCTGAGCCTGGGTATTTCCTGGTCCTACGGGTGTCGTCACAGTGTTCTCCTGGTGCATCATTTGAAGATCGTTACTAAAATTTAAACCTGAAGTACTGGGGTCTCCTCGGCCTGAGGCCGATTGATGATTTTCCTTGGAGATCATAAAAGCCCGTCCGTTCGAAACGGCGTCTTCTTCTTTCTCCACTAGGCCACTGATTCCCCTGGTAGATTCAGAGAAGTTTGGGAGCGCTTCTTAGTTGGTATATTTGTGCGCATGCAAGTGCGTGCTAGCATTACCTACACTGATCTCTACTGTAGTAGGCTGGATCGCGGATCGGAAGCCGGTCGGTGGCACCACCGCAAGTCTATGGGAGAAACAAACAAACGCAGGAATATTGAAGCTTGCACGCTATGCTCGAAGGCGAGTATTTTATGATGTGCTGCGATCATAGAGAGTTTTAGTAGACCGTTTTCTCTTTCTCGCTCCGCTCCATGGAAAGCGGAGTCGCCATCGCGCATGCGCGATCCGCTCTGGTATTTGAGCGTGAAGCGTCAGCTCCGCTTTCCTCGCCATTTTAGGAAGCGCGTTCTACTCTCAGTAAAGCTTCAGTAGATGGTGTTTTGGGAATTCGAGATGGGTACCTGCCACTTGAAAGCATGCTTGGGAGCGCGCTTGACCGTTATGAACTTCTTTGCACTAAGATGGCTGCGCGGACTCTGTTTGAAACGGCGTCCTCAAGAAAACGTTTCACGGTGGTCGAGAACCTCTGGCTGCTTCGGGAAATCGCTGGCCGCAATCCTTTCATGGCCCCTGAACGGTAGGGAACAGGTGCTGCCTTGTTTAAGCCAGCGGGCTCGATTTTTCTATGCAAGCAGTCGGCAAAGGGACAGATATTTTGTTAGGTTACTTTAGCCAGCAAGATAGTGCAAATTAGCGAAAGTGAGTGCTCCATTTATATTTATACTTTTTTGTCTTCCCAATGAAATGAATTTTTTCTTCTTCGTATGCTTCGGTTTGTGATAGGGTACCTTGGTGTTTATGTACACTGCGCGACACCGTTAGCGGAAACAATCAATCCTGTTTTTGTTTTTGTTTTCACCTCTAATTGAAGGGGCTGACATCAACCTGTTGGAGTGGAATAAAGCGCTCGTTTGGCGCACTAATGTGAGCGACAAAATTCCAGCGCTCTAGATAGCTGTCAAAGAAATAAACAGCAAAGAAAAGCGATTTTATCGTGTTCGTATTAACAGTGGAGCGCAGTGTGCGTATCTGCCTTGGGGGATGACTTGAAACCATTTTGCTTGGCTACACTTTTCATTTCTGTTGTGTGTTTTTGAAAGTGCGTTTTTCTTCTCGAGCTCCTGCCTAGTTTCAGCTTCACTTGTGCTATAGTGTTTTCTTGCAATAGAAGGCCACGCAACACAGGCTACTTTTACAATGCTGAAGTCAACAGCAACACTGCTATTTGATTACATGCAATATTCACACACATCTGAGAAGTGAAATGGCAGTCGTTAGTAAATGTTGTTTTATTAAAATATTTCTAGGTGCCTTGCGGCCTAGTTGGACAAGTATTTCGCTCGGTACAAAAGCTTGGGTATGATTCACCGTGATCAGTTTACGCATTCTAATATTGAGCCAAAAAAACAAACATGTTAGACCCTTTGCATCATGCCCATGGTCTTCGTAGGGTTCGTCCAGCTGACAAATTGTGCCGTCTGCGCACATCACTGCCTGGTTCTTCACGACAAGCACCTTCTTGTGACCAGAAAAGTATGGCCTCTGATTCTTTGATGGACGGCAAATGGGCATGCTGTGCGGTCAACGAAACCCCAACAGTTGTCCAGGGGTGCTCCCTTGTCTTTGACGGCCTAATAATAAGAACAAAAAGGCACTCTTACAGCACGGCAGTATTTAAACACTACCAAAACATGTGAGATGGGACTTGTTACTCATATAAGATAAAGAGAATTTTCATGGTAGGGTTGTAAAAAAAAAATGTGTATCGTAGATTAAAAAAAAAAAAAATTAGTTGTTCCTTAATTCCGCTAACCTTTGAGGCCGTCAAACTGTGCATACGAGGTCCGCTACACCGGTATTCAAAACGAAACTTATGAAAAGCGTTCTAATCTACCGTTATTGCTTTGAAATCTGGCGTTGTGTTTACTAAATTTTGCATTGTTTATGACTGTCTGGTTTTCACTAGACAAAACGCAGTGTCTAGCGTTACGTCCGACGGAACCCGAAATAAAAATTAAAGTTACGTCCGACGTAACTTTACCTCAAGGTTTTGAGTTACGTCCGACGTAACCCAATATGAAGATTAAAGTTACGTCCGACGGAACTCCAAACAAAAATTAAAGTTACGTCCGACGGAACTCAAAATAAAGATTAAAGTTACGTCCGACGCAACTTTACCCTAAGGCTTCGAGTTACGTTCGACGGAAATAAGTTACGGCCCGTGTAACCTACGGAACCTTATTGAATGTTACGCTTTGTGGCCGAAGCACGACGTAAACATAAAAATATATATAATTACTTCTGCATTACGTCCGATGCAGCGTTGAAAAATTAGTCGAAATCGCTGCTCCATTCGTACCTCCATAAAAAGAAAAAAAAAAACAAAAAAAAAACAGGATTGTTGAGGGGGTTGGACAAGGAGGTTGTTCCTCGTAGGTAGAGGCTGTAGGCCAGGCGGGTTCGATACCCGTTGCATACGCTTTTTTTTCTAGTTTTTTTTTCTTTCTCTTCTGCAATTTTTTTCTCCTTTAAGAGGGTTTTTTCCCAAAAGAAAAGAAAAACATTAACGAAATGGAAACCGCAGCACGTGTGCTGCGACCCTGCGACTGCTGCGGGTGACTTGTCTCTTAGCTGGCTGTAGATGAGAAAGTTAGCCAGTACAGTACAACCGCTAACCAGTTAAGTCTTTAACCTGCACCACACAGTAGTAATTACACGAACGCGTGCCGGTACCACGACTTACGCCGGTATGAAACTCAGGGCAGCGGGTGGGGGTAACTTCATTTTTTATTTCGAGTTCCGTCGGACGTAAGTTTAATTTTCACAATGGGTTCCGTCGGACGTAACTCGAAACCTTAGGGTAAAGTTACGTCGGACATAACTTTAACCTTTATTTCGAGTTCCGTCGGACGTAACTTTAATTTACATATTGGGTTACGTCGGACGTAACTCGAATCCTTACGTAAAGTTACGTCGGACGTAACTTTAATTTTTATTTCGGGTTCCGTCGGACGTAACGCTAGACACTGCGTAGACAAAAACTTGACGTGGAACATTCTTTCGACCGATTTTGGTAACTCTTCAAAACACCGCCGGGTAACATATTCGGCCGCCAAATTTTGGGCATCGCTTTTAGTGCGAGACTTGTGACTAGAACCGTGTTTATATCCAGCATTTACGCAGCATTCGTGTCTAATACATTTAGACTCGCATCCGCGACAAACAATGACGCAGCTATCTTTCTTTCTAGACGCTTGGCCAAAATAAGGCGGCCTCGAAGAATAGTGGCAGCATGACATGCACTTTTAAAAAGGCTGTATTCCAAGTCTCTAGTATTTTTTAAATCTACCAAGGAAACCCAAGACGAACATTTCCGGAGGAAAGTTAAACAATTTAAAAGTTTCGCGCGAATGTGAATAAATAAAGTTGAGAGGAACGGTTTCTTTGGTGCGGCTTGCGAGCGCTATGCTCGTGGACAACTTTCAGTGGCATTTTCGACAGAAGGGCGCATGCACAGGTATAATCGGCGTTCAAGCACGCGCTTCAGTACATATGACTGCATAGCCATAGAAGGTCCACAAAAACGCGACGACTTTACCGCCCTTACAAAAATATGTATGGACACTCCTTGGACGTTCTATAGAACAACGTCCATAGGCCGACCATAAGGCATCTATAGGCAGACTACGACTGCTGTTGCCTTCGTGAAGTCGTCCTATGGCTGCCCTATAGAATATTGGCCAACGGACGTTCTATGGACGTCCTATTCTATAGACGATGTGAGGTCATCCTATTCTCTCTTTATAGCGAGACACCATAGAGAGTCCATAGGGACTCTATAGGGTCTCTACACAGGGTCTTTATAGAGTCACTAAATAAAGCTACGCTTTCAGAGTACCGCATTCCTTTTCTTTGGCACTTTGCCGACAACACAGTCGCTCTATTCAACAATATTCTGTTTCGCTGCGGCATCATTGGACAGCGGCGGTCACGTGAGTCGCTATCATCATCACCGCGTTTTTTCAAAGCCACCATCTTGGGTCCAGCGATCTGCTGCCTGCTGCTGTTTTACTGTTTACTGCGCGCGCACGCCGAAGTCCGTCGCTCAGCACGCACTTTTCCCTTCTTATGACGAGATACGAACAGCACGACCTTGATTCGTAGTCGCAGCTGGCGCAGGCGACGGCTACAGCTCGGCTTGGCTTAGCTACAGGCACCCCTCCATCTGCGCCGCGGACCCAAGATGGCGGCGCCTGACGCGCTTCAGACGCGTAGTTTGGGAGTTTCGGTACTCTGAAAGCGTAGCTTTATTTAGTGACTCTAGGTCTTTACGGTGTCTATAGGGTGCCTGCAAAGAAGCCATACATGGTCTACAAGGAGTCCCTAGGGGGTCCACAGAGAAGCCAAAAAGGGTCTACACAGGGTCCTCATGGGGTATGCAAAAAAGCCATACAAGGTCTACAGGGAGTCCCTACAGGTCCGTAGAGCAGCCACTCAGTCTGCAGGGGGTCCGCACCGACCAACGTTTCTAGAACAAGTCAGTTGGGAAACTGACAAAGAGCTTGCTCTGAAAAAGCGGCACCGATCCGTACTCGAAAACCGAACTACTTGCGATCGCAACGCCGCCATTTCTCCCTCAGCGGCCACTCGGAGAACTGGATCGCTAAACTCGTCAAACACAAAGTTGGGCACGAAGTTCGCAGAGCGTGCTGATTGGACTCTCGCGACGTTGGCGTCACGCGGGACGAGATGTCAATCATCCAAGCTCTCTCGGTGCTCAAATTCCAGCGAGAATGTTAGCGAGAAATTGTTCGGGAGAGAGAGAGGGGGGGGGTGGGGTGATAGTAGTGAAGAAGGGGGATATCCCTTCCCCCGAATTTTTAGAGCGCAACTCTTATGCACCCGTTTCGAGCTTAAGCGGCGTCGCCGTCGGCGTAACCGCGCGCGGGTTGCATTATGGGACGTTTTTTTCACTAAATTTAGTGGGGAAATTGACGTCACGTGACCTTAACACCAATTAGGTTTCCCCGCTAAATGAGAGGGGAGCAGGATAGGAGAAGGGGGGGGGGCGGGGCGGAGGGGCATACCCTCCCCTCCGTACCCTCCCCTCCTCCTCCTCAAGAGCTGCACTTAATTCGACATTACAGAGAACTGTAAACATCTGTCTTTTTTTATTATAACTCTCTGAAATGCAATAGTCCGGGGCTGGGGCGATATCCCCCCCCCTTATGCCCTTTGCGCCCCCTTTTTCGACGCCACTTGGGGGGGGGGGGGTGAATCGCCCCTCTCCCCGTTCTTCTGTTTCGACAACCCTGCTTAGAGGCGTTCCAACTGAGCGATGACTAGGAACAGCACAGCGTGCAATTTTCGAAGTTATGGTTCTAGAAATTTTGGAATTAAAACGGGGCGATTTCGATGAACTTACGAGCGGCCATGACAGGCTTCCAATCGAGAGGCTCGTGCCAGGGCTCGTTATGTGCAAGCTCGTTCAGTGACGTGCTTTTATAGTTCATAACTTTGACGTCAGGATCAGGATGATCAGTTGTGAACGACAAATTTGATGGTGCGTGTTCGAGTCAACGGTGAAAAGTTTGGTTGTGTACGATGAAAGCTTGGTGCCCTCGCGTTCTCGAAACATCACCGTCAATATTGACAAACTGACATTACTCTTATTTCAGTCGATGAAGGCAGAATTAATCCCAGTTTGGCTAATCTTTGAAAGTCTATCATAAAATGATTTTATCTCCCGCTGATGGGGGACAACTGCCCGGAAGCGAAATCCGTCGCAAGGTGGACAATGCTACTCGGCTGGTTTTGACCTAGCCACGTCGGGCTACACTCTGATTCAAAGGGCCGAGGTAAATAAAAGGGACGACAGGGACGTTTTTTAGTAAATTCTGCTTTATCGGCGGAAATAAGAACGATATCAGACTATCAACTTTGACGGTGTTGATTTTAGAATGCAATTACCCAAGCCTCCGCTGTGCTTTTTAGAGACCATCAAGGTCGCAGCTGATAATCTTCATCGTAGTACATTATGCGTATACGAACCACGTTCGTCTCCGCGTGCTTTCTCGTGCTGCTCTAGCTCGGCGCCTAGGGAGTGCTAGGGATGTTTCGCCCTTGCAGTGAAAAACGTCACGAAGATCTACGGATCTGCGGGTTCGTGAGAAAAGAAAACTTCGCTGCAATCTTTCGGCTCCTCCCCCCGCTATGTCATAACACGAAGAAAGTTGTGTCTGACGAGTTTAGCGACCCTGCACGACCGCGTGTATTGGTTCGGGAATATCGATTTTCGACAGCGTGTGAGTGTTCTATTTTGGCTTCAATCGGCCATTTTGGAGCCGAAACATATACGGTAGAAGGGGTTTCAGGGATGCCAACCCCCGTCTCCCAGGCGGAGGCGCCGCGAATTGCCACCGAAGTTAGGACGCACCCAGGTCGGGACGCGCTACCTGAAGTCACCGGTGAGGCATGGCTGTATAAAAACAATATTAATTGTGCCGCAAAATCCTATAAGCTAAAAGTTTATGCAAGCATCACGCTCCTGTCAATTTGTACATATCTCTAATAAAGGTTTCTACGAAAAGAGTTTTTTTCCATTTGTTTTTACGCAAAAAAGTGCTTTGTAAAACTTAGTTTTAAAAGTGTAGGGTCCTTAGGGGTCTGCAAAGAAGCCATACAAGGTCTATAGGGAGTACGTACGGGGTCCACAGGGAAGCCATATTGGGTCTACACAGGGTCCTTATGGGGTCTGCAGAGAAGCAATACAGGGTCTGCACGGAGTCCCTACGGGGTCCATAGAGAAGCCACTCAGTCTGCAGAGGGTATTCGCAACTTCAAGTGATGGTGGTACCTCGGTGTGAGAATCGCGCTCCCTAGTTCCTGGATGATTGGCCTCATAATAAAAGGGCTTACCTACACTTTCCTGACGTGAAAAAATAACGTAAGGCTCTGATACTGCTCGTATATAGCATAACTACAATTACTTAAGCGTCGCGCGCAGACCCAGCCTAGTACCGCTGTTCTACGACGATCATCCAGATGACCGCCATTTTGATAGGCACCAGTGCGCCCCCTATGGGTCGTGAAAGTTGCGAATATCTACGGGGGCCGCAGAGACCCACATACACCTACCTCCCACTGAGAAAGTAAAGAAATTATTCCGGCACAGACTAAACACTTCCATCTCCACAATGAATATGCCCTGAGGTTGGATATGTCTCCAGACATCACGTGACTTGTCCTGACACTGCCCATGTACACCTTGTTGTTTTTTCGTGCCGAAACAAAAGTAAAAACGTAAATTATTGGCGTATCAAACAGAGTAACTTTTTACCAGACAGAGCAGCTGTGCTAGAAACAATGGAAACTCGAAATTTACACAAACCATGCAGGGTCTCACCTGTGAGCACAGCTCCAGTTTCGCGAGGGTCAACCACCTATGTTTGTTCATATCAGCGAGCAGGTGGCCAAGCCTCTTGTTGATGTGACCCACGATGAGGCGGACAATACTGGAGAACACCAACGAGTTCCATCCAAACGCTCATTCAAGTTCGGACAGACGGTTGGGATAGGCCAGTCGACAAAGAACCACGCAAAGCGTCTCGCCAGATCGGCAACACCCAGTGCCGATCTGACGGTTGCTGGGATTTGGAGGCCCGCTTGCAGGGCAGCCAGATCCTTCTGGAAGCGGGATTGCCTCCTAAAGGATTTCTCTTCTACGTTGGCAATGTCCAGCAGACCGCGTTCGGAAAGAAAGCTTCGGCACTTCATGGCATGAGTGATACAAATCATAGATTCGATGTCTCGCCAGCTTAATCTCGTTAGTAGAGGTCTCCTTCCTTGATAACCGCGGGGATTCATAGTGCAGGTGCCTTGCTAGCCTTGTGCGACACTGTACTCGTACTTCGCAAAAGGGTGTACTCGCAATTGACCCCGTAAGTGATGACGTCACAACAAGGCGTCTGGGTCCAAACAAACCGTTGCTAGGGACGTTGCTATGGACTAATGCATGGAGACTCCACGCGAGGCTAGATTTTTGCTTACAAGTAAGTAAATAATTTTTTGTAAGCAACCTAACTTCTTGATATCGAATTATGAAGATGTTCTTGTTGTCTCAGTGTCGTATCGCAACGATGAAAGCCATTTCTGAAGACTTACCGCCGAATTCAGAAACCTCACTCAAACTACACTCACACTTACCGCCGAATTCAGAAACCTCACTCAAACTACACTCACACTTAAGGGCCGCTCCACTTCCTCGAGGAAGGCGCGAGGGCCGGCGCTGGCCAATCGCGAGGACGGACCCGCCGTCGCGATTGGCCAGCGCCGGCCCTCGCGCCTTCCTCGAGGAAGTGGAGGGGCCCTTAAGTGTGAGTGTAGTTTGAGTGAGGTTTCTGAATTCGGCGGTTAAGGGCCGCTCCACTTCCTCGAGGAAGGCGCGAGGGCCGGCGCTGGCCAATCGCGAGGACGGACCCGCCGTCGCTATTGGCCAGCGCCGGCCCTCGCGCCTTCCTCGAGGAAGTGGAGGGGCCCTTAAGTGTGAGTGTAGTTTGAGTGAGGTTTCTGAATTCGGCGGTTACACTCCGCTTTGCTTTGGTAGCAGACGACACGATAGATTTGCTGGCCTCTGTTGCAGCGGGCGTCTTCATTGAATTGCGTCAAAAAACAAGCCAGCGTTTTTTTTTTTTTTTTTTTTTTTTTTTTTTGTGAAGAACCCAGTTTAGTTATGAGGGGTGAAAATGCAGTACAATCAAACCACGTCATGCAGATCAGTTACGACGACGACCTGAAGTGCATTACCGGTGTAGTGCAGGCCAGCATGAGAAACAAATCGTACGCCGTCGAGGTAAGTCGTTTGTTATTATTATTGTGGTTGTCAGGTTATTAGAGAATTGCATGTCTATCGCAATTTCGCAGTATTTTGATTTTTTTCCCCCTTGGTATACATAAAATTCCGTGGATGTGCTCTTTTGGGAAAGATCTCCATCGAACCCGCGATGCGAGTACAATCTGTAATGAACTCACCTCATGTTTTTTATCCAGTTCTTTCGCGCTTTGGGGTCTTGCGGAAATCTGAAGAAACTGCAAGGGTCTTTCACCACGCGATGGGTACAACCAGGTATACGAAGCACCCTCGCATAGCGCGAGTCCACAAACAAAATTTGGGATCTCTACCGATCGCCTGAAGTGCTTTTCTCACGGGTGCAATGCGATCTTTTAGCAGACGATCATCTCGATCGACGCCCGGACTTTCGATAAACCATATTTTGCATCGCACCCCACTATGAATTCTTATATGTGTCTGAAACTCATTATATTTCAAACAAATGCGATGTCAGAATATCGTCTTTATTCACACGATTCAGACGCCGGCGCCGGCTTGGCCGGCGAGCGTGTTACAGACGGCATACTTCTTGCATTCGTCGTCTGCTGCAGGCATCTTGAGGACCGGAAGTTGCAGTCGTAAATATTTCAGAAACGAGCGATTACTGGCACACTTCTGTCGAAACATATATGACATTCAAGCTTTCTACATTTGTGATTTTTAGAAGTTTAAATCCTACTCCTGATTTTTGAACCGTCGGGTTTTCGTAGCGAAACTGAGCCACATGTATTCGTCCATAACAACGACCCTAGCAACGGTTTGTTTGGACCCATGACGTCACACTTACGGACTCAATGCGCAAACTTCGTCTTTTTCTTTCATTTTTCTACTTCGAATACGTAAATCCATTTCATTTTTAATTTGAGTGGAGCAGAAGCTACAAGAGCGAGTGCCGGCCTTTCAGCGTCCTTGACCAGCACGTGTGTTCGTGCAGTGCAAGTACCGTCTAGAGCAACATGCTCGTGCTTATACCTTCGGCTTCACTCGCACACAAGGTGGAACGATTATATTTATATTTTATAGCTTAATATTCTTCGGGTGTGTGCCTACTCTTTTGGTGTTTATTATTCTCGCTTTCGTTCTTACTACCCCTACAAACACGCTCCCTTTCACTGTCTTGGTGTTAACTTTTAGTTTTTCTTGTCTTACTATAGTACTGTAAACGTCTACTTGTGGGGCTACGCAAGCGAATTTTTCGAACGCTCTCGAAACGCTCTTACGCTAAAGAAAAACGGTCTACTAAAAGGCGTTCTTGGACCTCCGCTTTCCATTACGGTGAAGCAGGCCGCGCATGCGCAGTTTGGCACCCTCAGAGCGGAGTGGAACATGGAAACGGTCTACTAAAACTCTCTATTATTTCGGATGTTTGGAGATCAAATCGATATTTGTCAAGCGTCCGAACGCCGATTAAGAAAATCAAACGTGCCGGAGCACCCACGGCTGGGCTGGCAAGCTTGCTCTCGTAGTGGAGTAAACAATGAACTTGCCGTCAATAAGACCGCCCTCGGGGAAGCCCAGAAGTTGATGAATGTCTAAAAAGTTCAATGTTGACTGCGGCTTTCCGGGACTGAGCGAATTCCGCGTAGCAAAGCCTTCAAGCTTGTCGTCTGCTAAACCTAACTCATCGAAACCACCACAGACTCCGCGGTAACTAGGTGACTCTTGTCTCATTAAGCCGCTCTACATTTTTCGCCCAGCGGAATCAATCTCGACCACAAAACATTTATTTATGAGAACTGCGAGGGCTGTCAGTTTTAATGTTTGTGCACAATCTATTTGGCTGGCTTCCTAAACAGCAACCAAAAAGTTTCAGCGCCGACAACAGCTTAGAAGCGGGGGAAATTACACTTTTTTCTCGTTTTCCCCGTAGAATCCTATGGATTAGCCGGTGTCGAGTGATGGCTTCCGGTGGTGCCACTCGACCCTAGGAAGACAAGCCTCGATCCGACCCTAAAGACACGTGCAAGGAGCGCTTTCGCATGGCTTCAAATCCACTTGCCGAATTTATGGGGAATTTCGCTGGTTTTCATGTCAGCCTTATTTAGTTGTTTTTTTTTTCTTTTCTTTTGCAATGGATGACAACAATTATTTTTTGATTGTTTGACATT
>JABSTQ010002807.1:0-21855 GCA_013358835.2 Ixodes persulcatus
CCAGTATACAAAAACATTGTTTTGCCGTCGCCACGCCAGTAGAAGACACTTAGGATATAAGCGTAACCGACACACATTACGTTTTTCCTCCCCCTTATTTTTTACTAGTTGCAGGTTAAAACGTTAAAGTATTTGTTTGTCGCCCATACCGGATACGCCTATTAGGTGGCTGGGGTAGAGAGTACACAGGAAAGGTCTATAAGTTAAACCATGCCTGTAAGCTTCTCCCCGAAGGATGTCGAGGCCCGATGCTCCACACACAACAGGCACGAGCGTCTAAGTAGCGTCGCCAAGCGGCCCTTTTGCCATTCCTTCTTTTTAAAGCATGTAGCACGCACATTAGGTTGAGAATATATTGACATACATATTTTTGACATGTAGAATATTTTTCTGGGTGTCACCACCCTGTTTCAAAGAGGTTTCATGAGACAGAATACCAAAAAAACAAGCGCGGCCAGGCGGCGCTTGTGGAGCGCGACAAGTAGAACACTTTGACCACTTCGCCATAGGTGAGCGGCGTTTGGCAACTTCCGATTCCTTAGGAAATTTTCTTTAGCTGTTGCCAAAAAATGACGATGATCTCCAAGCCTGTCTAAACATCGTTCTCAAAAACTACAGTCTGGAGGTCTCAGAATTATGCTTGCACGGGCATGCAGCTCATTGTCGCATTTGTCAACAGTGAAACAAAATTTCCAATGGAACCGGCGGTTGCCAAACGCCGCTCACCTATTTGGGGGCTTTGGCGGTTATTGTGAGTCGGACGCGCAGAAATAGTTGACGCAAACTCGTTTTTGTGTGAACGACGCAAAAATGATAATTAACATTCCGCTGAAAGACGCGAGCTGGTCACCGAGCTTTAGAGTCAAGGCGTTTAAAACCTTGCTTTCGCTGCTGCTGGGGCAACGCCGTTGAGTCTCCTACGGAAGAGATGGTTGGCTTCTTTCAGGGTTGGCTTCGCGATAGTATTTCAGAAATACATTTTGTATCTGTATTTCTGTATCGCGGTACATTTTTTTCACCAGTAGCTGTATTCCTGTATCGAAATACATTTGGAATGTTTCTTTGTATCGCATATAATCAAGATATAATGTATTTCGTTACGTTTTTCGAGAAACACTCCCCCTGCCCCCTCCGAAAAAAAAAAAAAAGTCCGAACACTTTTGTTTTTTTTAATTTTGAGGGCATATGGGTCGAGAAGATGCTGGGCCATTGTTACTATTCAGACCAAGGTTCCTTCCGATTCTCCATACTATTTTTCTATGCGCTCCCTTCTCTCATCTGAGAAATGTTGCGTAGTCAGGGACTCAAACCAGGTGGCGTGCCAGGAATGGAGTCAGAGCATCTTCTGGAATAGGTCCTTAGGTGGAGATTTCTTGAGTCATTGTTTGCTGGCATTCAATGCCCTCTGCTAAGCGTCTCTCTAGCCTTAGCGTACACAGTACACCCAGCCGGCAAAGCTGAGTCACAGTCCGTTGCAGCACGAGCCTGGCGGTGGTCGACTTGAAATAGTAGGATGACTCACGCAGTGAAGTTCGAAACATATTCGAATGCGTCTGCGGCTGCTCCTGTAATATTGCACGGCTCAAAGGTACGTCATCAGCCGACGTGAACGTGACCCGCTGCTCTGGTGATCCGAAACCCAGGAAGGAGGCCAGACGTGGCCTCGCAGTGCCGACCCAGACTTCGTACACCTGCGACTCGTCTCGAGCGCGCTGTTTCTCGGAGAGCTCGCACCTGTGCCAGCAATATCAGGTCGCAATCCACGAGGTCTCTGTTTGGATGATGCTATGCGAAACTTGAGGACTGGAAAGACTTTTTGCTTCAATTTGAAATGTTTTTCCGATACATTTTTACAGATATATTTTAGTATCAGTATTTTAGCTACTATTTTAATGTATCCCAGTATTTGTATTTCCAAATACATTTGTGAGTATTTCTGCCCAACCCTGGCTTCACTACACGACAGGTTTGTGCTGCACGCTTAGGTGGTTCCAATGCACCGCATCCGCACGTAGTATTTGGCCCCTCCCTTCCGCTTGCCACTGCTCGGGGCCAGCAAGCATGGTCTAGCGACACTCCGCTCTGTCCTAACCTGACAATGGAATGGGAGCTACGCTCTCGGCAGACCAATTGAAGGTCTCTCTCTCATCACGTGACCACGCTCTCTCACTGCGCGTGGGTATGGGCGGGAGCGTGATCACGTGGCGAAAGATATTGGCCTACGAATGGTCGAAGAAGCACGTATACCTTCCAGTGGACTGTTATCTTAGGGGTGAACGGAGTGTGCATGGGAGGCGCCAATATGACTTAAGGGTTCCCACAGGAGGTTTTTGTGATGGCCCAAATATAGCGATGAATCACTCTCATGGCTCCCTAAGCATTCTAGAAATCTCTAAATCGTTACGGTACGTGCCCGATTTTCCTATTAAAGAAAGCAATCAAAGATCGCAACACGCCGAGGTCATCTCTGGAGATGGGAGGAGCTTGTTCCGAAACTAGGACCACTAATGTCAGCCAGTAGCGAACGAAGGATCTTCGCCTTTCCAACCGGTGGAATCGCGGAGTAATATCTCGAATGCGCGCGGTTCGTTGCCCATACAGCCATAATTAAGATTCAACCATAGCCTCCTATATACTGACAAAGCCTGGCAGATCGCCACGAGAAATGACCGCCGAAATTGAAAAGGTAGAGCGGCAGACAACGGATGAGAGTAGAGCCACGGGACGGGCGCCCCGCTGCGGCGAGACGCCGAAACACACTTCTCCCGAGCAATGGAAAAGTGTAGGCTCCGCGACGTCCTCGAGCTTTGCGAGCCCTGTTTCGTCACCCCGACAGCTAAAACAATTCATTACGGTTAGTCCGCTTCCAGAGCGGAATCCACTGATCGCAACTGCAACGACAATCATATAACGAAGGGCGCGGAAACAAAGATAGAGCAGTTTATTTAGCTGTTTCAGACGCCACTCAGGAGATCACACGTGTTTGAAGCACATCTGGGAAGATAGGGCACTTTATCTAGCTGTCTCAAACGCCACTCAGGAGATCACACTCGTTTGAAGCGCATCTGGGAAGCGGAATAAAAGGCGATTAGCTACTCGAATTACGTCGTAAGAGGTTACTCTTTATCCGTTACAAACTGCGTTGTCACAATTTCTTACCTGAATAGGTGATTATTAAGACGTGCCCAAACAACATGTTAAGAGTACCAGAGCAAGCGCTCCAGCCTCTGAAGCATAACAACGACAAAAAGTATTGAGAAAAATGACCGTGCTCTTTGAACTTTGCAGAAAAGATGGGTTCCCCATCCCAGATGAAAATAAAACGAAATAGGGAAGCGACGCGAACAACGTCGAATGAAACAAAAAAGTTAGCAGACGATACAAAGATATAAATCACCTAGCAAAGACGTCCTTCAACGACGACGATCGCTCGGGGCGTCGGTAGGAGCATTGAAAATGAGCAAGTGGTGGTCGCCGTCGGTGTTGAGTTCACAAAAAAAAAAAAAAAAAAAAGCGGGAGCAACACAAAGAAACTGTATAAACAAAAAGAGGATCACTTTTTTTGGCTGCATTAAGTTTGTTTATTTGCTTTCCCGGTGTGGGTAATAACTAAAAACAAAACAGAGGGGAAAAAACGTAGTCCAGCTCACCCTTCCGGTAAATAAGAGTCGCATGCTTCAATCTGTTACGTGCTAGCAGTGTGTAACCTTTTTTTTCTTTTGCATTTCTTTTCCCAATGACTTTGGCAGGTTGTTTGTTTACTCGCTTGACGGAGCAGTTCAAAAGTACACTCAAGTACTTGTTGACGCACATGTCCAGGCAATCCTTGCACACCCTGCCATTCTTTCGAATGTCGATCAGAGTCCTCAAGTGCGCCTTCAGCTGAACGGTTGTTTCGCGCAATATATCAAAGAAATATGTTTCGAAGGCACGGCTGATGTTACCGGCTAGGTGACGAGCTAAGTCTTAAGGTGGTGTCATTCACGTATGCGAGTATTTCTTGTTCTTCAACAAAATGTCTTTCGATGTGTTCCTTGTTTCTGATTGCAATTGGACTTAGCAAGCATGATGACAGATCTGACTGGCTGCCCACATGGCTACATAGGACTGGGTGTTCAGTTGCGCCTCTAGTCTGTCGTCCGTGAAGTTTTCCGCGATCTCCGTGGAGTTGTCATTATCGCGTCTTGAGGCGTCAGTGGCCATCTTGAAGCCAGACTTGGATAGCTATTCTAGTTTAATTTGAAGTAACTTAATTACTCAAGTTTGTTCGGTCTTCGGGAAACGGAAGAGTTTTCCACCACATCGCAAAATCTTGTTTTTGCAGTGGTAGGGGGCACATGGCATGCCTGCTATCTCCAAGTATGCGCTGGTGTGAGCCCAAAGGCGGCCGGTCGATCAACAAACGGTGATCCATAGCAGACATACAGGCGCACTCAAGTAAAATCCGAATAGAAATGTATACCGAGCTTACACTTTTTTAAATATTTATGAAGTATAAAAAAACACATACGAAGATTTAGGATTAGAAACTCAATCAAAGGCGAAAATAAGAAGTTATCGCAGACGACAGTGGAAATTAACAACAATAACAAAAACGTTGCAGATTGCCCTCAAACTATCCGGGCATAGAGAAGCAGACAAACCGCGGAGCAGCGCCGAAGTGAACGACAGTAAAAACTAAGCCAAACAAGGCAAAGCGAAATGCGCGAAGGTTTGAACGTAAAATGAACAAAAATAAAAGCAAGAAAAAAAAGGTAAATGTAGGATTAAGAAAGAACGAGGCGGCGTTGCGTCACCGCAAACATAAAGAGAAAGTAGATTTTGAAAAATAGAAGTTGCACCACCGTCCAACGGGTGCCAGCCTTTATTCTAGAAGACGGAGAAGACGTTAGTCGTCCCGGCGAAAACAATCGGAATTTGTGCACCATATATAACGTGACCGAAATCACCTTTATTTGCGCTACGACGCTCTCCTTTTCTTTCTTTTGTACGCGCGAGGAATCTGCTTTTTCGTAACTCCGCTTTTATTGATTTCAGTAATAGCGTCAATTGTTTGCATGTGCACAATCGACTTCTTCCATTCAATACTGACATCGCAGTAACGTACGCGGTTGTACGCGGTTCGAAATTGCCTTTTGGTGCTTCATCCGGAGACGATCTTAACGGGATTAGCGAGCTCGCCTATTCGACAAAACGGTTTTAAGCGATACATTCACGAGAAATGAAAATTACAACAACAAAACGAATTGATTGACAAGAACAGTAAAGTTGAAACGTAAGAATGTTTTCAAAGCTTTGTACATTGCCCTCCTTCAAGAAACAGGGCGAGGGTACGTTCGTGTTTTGCCTGAATTACGGAAGTTCTGACAGAGTGTTCTCTTCAGGAGAGCCCGACAATTGCACCCTACTAGCTGTAACATCTTTCCCACGCGAAGAAAATGTCCTTCACTCATGAGGTGGCACCTATGTTTTAACATTCAAAGCAGCGAATACCCGCGACCATTTTATTTTTTATTTTGTCAGTTTGCACAGAGATAGGCCAAACCAATGCGTTGTGGAGAATTCGTCTGCTAGCGGAGACTCCGAGCTCGCCAGGGGCGCTGCGATCACTTTTCGCCCGCGCTCCGTGGGAGTTGCCAGTATTGGCTTACATGGTATTTGCTGCCAGTGACCACAAGAAAATGAACGTCATGACGATGCCGTTTTGGCGATACTTAATATTTGCTTCATCGTAGAGTAGCGTAAGCTGCGGTCGGACTTAAAGTGAACGTTATTATACAGGGTATGTCAAATGGATCAATGGCTCCTTAAAGGGACGGCATAAATCCGTTTCTGAACGTATTAAGCTAATATTTTGCGCGGATAAGGCCGAAGAACATAAATTAACTGCATAACAAAATCAAAGAACAAACTTACCCGTGTAAAAATTTGGAAATTAAAAACTTGAAATCTCTAATAACGGCGGCTGCGTGTGCCCTAACCAAAGGCGTCTGTTTGGCGCAACAGCCGATAGATATCGGCAGTGCTCGCCGAGTCGACAAGTACGGGGACGGCAGCGAAGGCACCGCGAGTACTGCATTTTGTTTAGCGCCAGCTTGGGTGATGACACGGCTGTTGGTTGGTGGCTTGTTTTTGGAGGCTTTCCTCCTTGTTGAGGTGCACCTCACCCAGCGCAGAATTGTAGGGGAGCCCGAAGGTCGCCGCCGAAAGTCTGCCCGAAAACGTCGGCGGACCCTTTTCCTCCTGTAGCACTCTCCCTAACAGAAAACAACCTTCACTCGCTCCTTGTTAGTTAAGTGCACCATGAAGATCAATTGCGCCTTCAAAGAGCACGGATGAAAGTTGCAGACAACACAAGAGACCCGATAACATCCAGAGAGTGCAAATCATAAAACAACACATATCCGAAATTACTTGTCGAAAAGAATAATCGAGACAACATATCTGTTTTTTTTTCTTGTTTTTTTTTGTTTTTGGTTTATCTTTATTTTTGTTTTTTCATTGGTAGAATAAGACAGTCACGCTCTGACAATTCGCGCTGAAAAAGAGCGCATCGCTTCTGGGTCAGAAACGTCGTCTGCTATACGCTTCGTGTGGGGAACTATAGGGGGCGCTTTGAAAAACACGCGTAGCGCCACTAGCGGAGGAGATGGCGTTCAACGGCGAGACGCGTTCAGCAGCCAGCGGCGCCTTTTCGCTAACGAAGCTGTAGCGGCGGAAGCTCGCACGGACGGAACTTTGGTTCTTTGATTGTAGAAGACCAGAGCGCAAAAGACATGGACAAGTAGACGAACACTAGAGGACAGGAGAAAGCGCTTCTACTTGTCAGTTCTTTTGTTCTTATTCTACTGCTTCTTCTACTTGTCCGTGTCTTTTTCGCTCTTGTCCACCATAATGCTTTACAAACTAGCCCAGCAGTAAATTGTGATATTTCGACCGTTGAGCCGACACATTGAGGGTGACGTCGCATGGGGGCTGGGGAAGACTTATAAAAGGTCATCTGACTGCTCTCCTCTTTTTATATATTTCAGGAAATCAATGTTACATCTGCTATCAATCACACTGCACACGGTCTTTTGACGGGAAATATTCCCGGCTTCTACAAAGTGCAACCACTGCACTTTTTCACGTAATCGACGAGGTATTGATGTCCTGAATTTAAACTACCACGAATACATTAAGTTCAAGGTGGAGAAAATAATCAAGATGATTTATATTGTAATCTAAGGCACACCAATCTCACTACAATAATTTCCAGCAATAATACCTTTCTCACAACAATACTATCGCGCAAAACTAATATCAAATATACGTTTTTAATATTGTTTGTTTGTAATTTGACAAGGTTCATGTAAATTTAATTTGAATTTATTAAACAAGAAACACTAAGCAAAAAAAAAATGTATAACAAGCTCAACACGAGCATAATGTGCACGTGCTCTTCTGCGCTAATCAGAAAGGTGAGCATTGTTTCTATCTTCCACTTCTTTCGTCAATTATGTGGCATCTATATACAAGCATATGAGAATGCGAAGGAAACAAACAAACAAGTTGTATGCGTGCGCGCACACGCGAACAGACTGACAAAGAGGTTAGCCGAGTAAGACAGGAACAGACAGATCTAATTGTACATGTAAGGTTCGTCTTACATCGCTCAGTACATATATATTTTTTCTTACACGAGCTTGCCGCTTTTCTTATAAGATTATGCCCCCGCCTTGCGAACTTTAATTACCAAAAAAAAAAAAAGTCACTCTCATAAACAACTCGCCAACTATACTCGAGCTCACAAACCGTAATTTTACGTCGTTGATTTTTAGAGCGCAGCTCTTAGGCGCCCGTTTCCGGCTTGAGCGAAGTCGCCGTCGGCGTAACCACGCGGTGCATTATGGGAATTGTCCCATAATGCACCGCGCGAGCCCCCCCCCCCGGGTTCACGTGACCTCGGGGGAGGGGGAGGGGGGGGGGTCACGTGACCCCTCAGGTCACGTGACACCCCCTCCCCCCGAGATCACGTGACCCCCCTCCCCCGATGGTGCATTATGGGAAATGTCCCATAATGCACCGCGCGAGCCCCCCCCCCCCCGGAGGCGATTGAAGAATAAGGGGAGGAGGAGGAGGGGTATACCCTCCCCTGAGTACCCTTCCCTCCTCCTCCTCAAGAGCTGCGCTCCAATTCGGCGTTACAGGGAGTTGTAAACGGCTTTCACTTTTTTTTTTTACTTTTTACTTTTGGTAGAACCGAGATAATTTTATTAATTTGTTTGAAATCGGCCTCCAAAGCAGTGGCAACAGTGGCACCGGGTGCACGAAACTGAAAAAAAAAAAAAAATTGGCGGGAGGAAAAGAGTTGTTTCCTCGGGGTTTTCATATAAACTTCGAAGATCTTAAATATTAAAGCAAACAAAAAAAATGTCAAGCTACTTTTGCTCTAGTATGACGCGGTTTACATTAAGAAACAATTTTGAAGTAGACTGCAAATTACGATAAAATTAGCTTTACAGTGAAGTTTTCTTTTAAATAACAGCACAGAAAGAGTAAAGTTTCACTTTTTGTGTGATTGTGCGCGTTGAAATAATAATTTTCCGTGTTTTAAAACACTAGGGAAAAACAAGTGACTTTTTTTTTAGGTAAGCCGTGCCGATATATCGGCATACATGATCGGGAGACCAACTTTCTTGCATCGTACGACGCGGGTTCATAATTGTCGCTGCCCCACAATACAACGACGAGTTGAAAAACTATGAAACTTTGTCCCAAGACACGACGCAAAACTAATTGGAGTACTTAACGACGCAGCAGTTCATAGTGGGGAATTGTAGTATACCGTTTCCGCAGTCCGCTAAGCACCCGATAGCGCTCCGTAATCCGCCACAAGACCTTGAACTATGCAAACAAGGCTGGCGGCGCGCATGCGCAGCTGTGGCGTTTTCTTCACGGATACCGTAGCGGAGGAGTTCGTACTCATGTACGCGGCGTGGTTTCGTTTCGCTGGCGTTCTCACAGCCTACCTTCGGTAACCACCGCGGGGCGGCGCGCCGGTCGAGTCGCACGTAAAGCACTGGATAAATTTTGTATTTTTACAAGTGCCGCCAATCTGTTGCATGATGGGATGCCCTTCCATTTTTGGCTCAGAAAGGTGGGGTCGTGGGCGGTGGGCCTACAGCTGCAAGTCGTTCTAAAGACAATAAGCACTGAATATTCACGGTATGTTGAGGTGAGTACTGTACCTGTGAATACAATCTTTATGTGCCCGCGGAGCTATGCGTTGCAAAGTGTTACAAGGTAGGAGCATTGCCTAGCCTGTGAGATTAGTAGCGCACCGCGGCCTTGCTACGACGCTTGCTGCTCGCGGTCTAGGTCTTGTGTGACGAATAAAAAACGCCGGCAGCCAACACACTTGCACGGACAGTTTACTTAAACGGGACTTGAACGGTTCTCGGTGCTCTGAATGCTCTGAAAATACGATGGGCCGTGGGAGTATCCAGTGCTTCGTCAGACGACCTCGCTATCGAACCGCTTTGTCAGAGCTTCACCACCTCTGCGTGAACACATGAACGGTCAGCGGTTGAGCGTGAGGTGTTCACTAGATAAACATCGCCAAGTTTAGTTCGCGCTTGACATAGGAACATGCAGGACACTATCTATTTATGAACAAAAGTAAGAAAACTGCTTGCTCGTACGAGGGGAGGCAGATCAGCTGATCTGCCTCCCATCGTATGCACAGGCAGTTTTCTGATCGCTTTGCCGCCCCACAACACGTTAGGTACGAAGACAGGATATTAATGTAACCCTTCAGAGTAATAAAACGTGACAATCTACCAGTTTTAAAGCTTTCGCGCCGTTTATCTGACCGTGGCCGTACATGGTGTTCGCTTGCACGCAGCTGGCGTTAAGTAGGCGCCTTCGAAACACATTCCCAAGACACGGTGAGGAATAAATATATAACGTAGTTGTGAGGGCTGGTTGCTCGTTGAACAAAATTTAAGCGCCGATCGTGCATGCGTGTTCGGCGCATCGCGGAAGCAACGAAGCCCTGCCCTTTTTGGTTGGGTTGTCAGGCGTGAAGCTGCAAAGTGTTTCTGACATACTTTTAAGGCAATGTCTATTCTGCCGGCAGCCGGTAGATTAATGTTTCCACAATACTACCGGCAGTCGCTTTCCCATTGGCTGCTGATACCATGTGACGAATTCCGGTGATGTACTCGTTTTGTTATTCTTTCGGCAGAATGATTTCCCTGAAATTCTAATGGCAGCTGCTGGTAGAATCGTTAAATAACCCTGAATTAAGTGGGAACTAGAAATTAATCTCTCTTCTCCTGGCAGCCAAAAAAAAATGCAACGGAATTTAAGGAATATATATTTCTCCTCAGGACGGCTGCAATTGTACTCTCGCACAAAAAATTGTTTATAGACATCTGGATCGGGTGGTTTGAATGCAGTGCTTGTAATCTGTAGGGCTGCGAATTTTGCGAGGCCTTCTCCAGTGGCAACTTCCGCACCGTTGTCCTTGAAACTGCGGCTGGTCAAGATCAACTTCAGCATTCTCAAATGAGCAACAGAACACGCACTCAAAAGCCTTAGAGCATGCGCCTGCTGAAACGCAGGCGCAAACATTGCGAACATTACAGTTGCTACTATGATTGAGGGCAGTGTGGACAGCCGGAGTTGTTGCATGCGCCAAGTATCAGGAAGCCAATGGGAGGCGACTGCTGGTAGATTTGCGGAAAAAATATTCTGCCGGCTTCCAACAGAATATACACTGCCTACTTTTAAACAGAGTCGGACAGCGTCTTGACAGATAACATGCGAGTCGGACAGCTTGCCCTCGTAATTATAAATAACCGAGTACTACCATTTTATATCTAAACACTGCTTGGAGCTAGCAAACATATTGCAGGACCACTTCAGCAGCTGTAGAAAGATATGCGTGAGTAAAGTTCAAGCTAAGGACTTCTGCAAGTATGAAAGACACGCTGCTGTAGCTTCACGGGTGCTACAACACTCTCACTGTAATTCGGCCAAGCATATACATACAGACCAGGTGCTTGGAACAACATACGCTGCCAGCTGTAAAATGATAACACAATGCATTATTCAATTAAGGTCAGCAGTGCTAAACCATGGGGACGCTACTTTGCGTATTATTTCAAGCTCAGGTTTTGCCCATGTGCAGAACGCAGGATACAAATACAGTAATTGTCAGTCAGCACGTTTCAATTTATTTCCAACGACATAGTCAATAGTCTAGCATTATAAACTATTTTACACATAGAGGGTGCAAAACGTTCCAAGTACCGGCACTCGAACATTAAAAAAATATCGAAGTATAAGACACTAATGCAGCTTCAGAGATAGTGTGGCAATCTAATACTTGCAAGCAGAAACACATCAAAACCATGAAAGTACAAAAATTCCAGTATCTAACTTATAACCGTGCCACACGGGCAACTCCAATGCCATTTACAACGAATGACATTTGAGCGGACGGCCAATCAGCGCGCAACACTCCGGGCGTGACGCATTCCATGCGCGACAGATTGCGAGCTGATTCGCCGATCACACAAATGTCATTCGTTGTAAATGGTATTCGAGTTGCCCATGTGGCACGGGCATTAACAAGCTGGCTGCTCACTTATACTTTAACTCAAGGTGTTTGGTCCGGGTAGCAGTTCTCTGTAAGCGGCACATTCATGCTAGGAAATCTCAACAGTAACATACATAGTCTGGACAAAAAAAGCAGGCTTGCTGACTAGGAGAGTATCACAGAAATTTTGTATATTGGTAACGAAATGACACCGATCCTCTTCATGTAAAACAGGAACCTTTCCGACTAGTAATATCACTGGGCACATCACACGCAACAGAGCGTTGTAGATTCCAACTTTAACCGCAACAGCACTCATGTAAAAAAAAAGACGCTGGTGATTGGCTCGAGTCTAGGTATAAGCTTTGGCTACAACAGCTTTTCTATAATAAAAAAAAGAACCAAACACTGAATGGCACAAGTCTTGGCGCTTTCTGGAAAGTCTCACTGGGCACAGCAAAGCCGTAAAGGATTAAACTCTCGCTACGGCAGCCCTCATGGCCATGCTTCTGCTGCCGCATTTCGTCTGCTTTAGTGCCTCTTTTTCCACTCTTCATTCTTTTGCTTCAATGTGACTCGAAGACGGAGGAGCACAAATGCTTCGACTAGCTTCTGTGCAAGGTTGTGGCATTTTGGCAGCGGGAGCTGTTTCTTGAGTGCTGCAGTGCTCTGATGTACATCGTCGAGGGTCTTTTTCGATGCAATGATGAGATATTCGTGATTGCGGAACTCTCCTATTGCAACAATCAGTAGCCCGAAGACGTCGGGGGATGGCATTACCAATTCTTGATTGCTGCCGTCTCTTACGTAGCACTTCAACTGGCACAGCCTGGCATTTTGAGAGGCAGCAGAACCCGTCACTGCGGCTAAACACAGCTCGCATAGCTTGTGCTTCTCCTTAACTGCACGAACGGTGTACCCAGCCAGGTAAAAGAGAGACTGCTGCTCGTCGTCAGTGATGGTCTTGTACTGGTCCCAGTTGGGTATCTCACCTTTCTCCTCAGAAGGTGCTTCTGCAGGCTTTGAGACCACAAACTGTGCAAGGTACGCCAAATCATCAACGTCGTAGCTCCCAGAGCGACTTGGCCTGAAGACCTGTGACATGGCGATGAGGCGAAGGGCCATCTTGAAGTCTCTTGCTCGTGGCACATGGTTCTTAGCTCTAATGGCTGAGAAGAGATTTTCCAGAGCATCCTGCGTGAAACGGCTCAGAAACAAATACTTGAAGTGCTTGTCTTGCAGAAACAAGTCTTGCATTTTCAGTGCCGTGGTCGTTGTTAGGACAAGCCCAGACTGCACAGGCTTCCCCGTCTTGCGAGTGCTGTTGATTGCAAGGTGCTGGAAAAGGGAGATAATTTCTGGCAGGAACTCAATGTCATCGCCGTGTACTTCTTCTCCCTGATCATTCATTGCAAACTGCGTCGTCTTTGAAGTCATCAGTTTAAACCATCTGAAGACCTGAAATCGAGAAACAATTAGTTCTGAAATAAGAAGGCATAGTGTTTAATCGTGTAATCGAGATTTCGGTTGGATGTCGCAAGAGGTGGTCGCACTTAATCCTCAGTCCACTGCTGGAATGTGCGACGCGCCCTCGTTGGTTCGGCGTGTGACCCACCGAATTTACTTTTACCATTGAATAGGGATAATTGTATAAAATACTGTGAACGACTTTATTTTCGCGAGCTCAATATTTCGCAAATCTCTCGGAGTGCCGGTTTGAAAGAATTTTCGCGGGCACGAATTTTCGCAATTTAGGGTAGTATGCTACGTATTCATTACCATGCAGTGAATTATTCGCGGGACCAATTTTTCGCAATTATTTTCAAATCGCAAAATTCGCAAAACTTAGGTTCTCGCGAAAATTAAGTCTACAGCAACTCACTATTGAAGTGAAAATCCCTGCCTAACCTGAGATTTGAGACACTTGCTCGTTCCAGCTGTCTAACGGTTTTAGACAAGTACTTGTTGCAGAGTTTGACCGATAAGTGTGCATTTAACTACATTGCACTTAAGAAATCTGCAGTGCCAAATGAGTAGGAGCCAGGTTGTTTCTTAGAACTGTTCCCACAAGCATTTCTCTGCTACCTTTGCTGTGCTCATTAATTTGCCATAGTTACCGAGACGAAATTAGTTGTTGAGAATCCATGGACTCGGCCGTCAAATTCAGTACATACCTTTTCAATGAACCATGCAGTGATCAGCGCCTCCTTTTTCATGTCTCCCTGCTCCACCAGGTACTTGATGGCTGCAGCCACACTGTGGTCAAGTAGCCTGCAGGCACTGTCAAGTTTCATCTTGTCATAATTAAAGGAATCCAGGCACCTCTCGTTGAGCCGCGGGGCCAGCTTGATCTTGTTCTTGATGTCGATCTCGTGGAGTTCCTCGATTGCCGAAATGGAAACCTCACGTGTTGGAAGGTTGTACTTCTGTACGTACTCATCCGGGATGCGGATGGTATGCCCTTTCATGAAGTGGTTTCGTAAATTCTTCAAGATGTGTGGAATGTCTGCCTTGAAGAAAAGCTGTCGTCCTCCACCACAGGGATTATTGCAACTGTTGCGGAGGCGAGAGTGTTTGCCGCACACGATGCCACATACTTTCCAGAGCGCTTGGTTGTTTCCTCCCATGTCAGAGATAATTACATCCACCTTGATGCCAATCTTCTCTCCTTCTTTGATTATGTCAAAGCAGACATCCTTCACCTCTTTTGCGTTGCACGAAGCACCCGTGAAATGGTAGGGGACGGTTTGCTTCCACCGTGACGAAATGCCTCCCAACATGATAACGAGGGCTTGCGTTGCAAGTGGAGATTCTTTTGAGGCGGGAGATGCAGGTTGTATTATTGGACTTCGAATTATACGCTTCGTGGAGTTTCTCGTAGTCCAGTCCAGGAGTTATGCTCATTTCGTCAATCATGAAGCATGCATGGCGTTCTACCTCCATCATGGACTCGACTTTTAGTGCAAGGGGTTGAAGGACCTCATGGAGTATGCCCGGGAGGAACTTTATGTCTATAAGGCGTCGCTGAATGGTGCGCTCACTTGGTAGAGGGGTGCATAGCTCTTTGACGACGTCGTAGCTACGTGTACCACAAGCAAGTCACACTTTCAGGGCCTTCTGGATGGTTTCATCTGACCAGCTCCTTCCACGCATGGTTCCTAAAATGCAATACAAATCTAGCATCATTCCGGGACATAGCTGCCATGATAAATTATCTTAAAAAGGCCCCCTTTTACATTTTTTTAAAATACTGTTTAGAATAATTTTTTGTCATTTATAACTAATTTTTTTGATAAACTCCAATTTTTGAGGTCACTGTTCCTGAAAAAGATGCAAACACTTGAATGTGCACCTTACATAGGTTTGTTAAGAGTGCAGGCTCTGTGGTCCTGAGGAAGGTCACTCTAGTTTCCTTTCAAATATTACTTTTGACAAAAGGGGGCTTATCTTGTCAAGTTTGTTGAGGACATGTTAATCTATTTCTGGATCATGACAAAAGCCAATCTATTTATGTTATTATGCTGGCCACTGCATAGGTTTCCTCCTTACATCATACCAATTATCCTTTTTAAAGAGAGAAGAGGAAATGTATTAGAGACAGCTAAAACTATTATCCTGTAGATGTCAGGAAGCCTTAATGCGGAACTTTCAGTATCCCCTATTTTGGGCCAGTGTAAGATGCAAACTTGATGCAAAGGCTACCTCAGCGTTCGGCAGGGACTCGTGTTAGATTAGCGAGAACACGACTCTCAACTGAACGCTTGGGACAGCCTTTGTGTCCAGCCTGTGCACCTTGCTGGCCCACATTAGGTGATGTTAATAATTCAGAACTACCCTAGTGAAAAATACACCAGGCCGAGGGCTGTTGTGACTTGATGTTACACCAGACTTTTTCACAGATGTGATTTGGGACATTTCCTGGTGTTCTGGTGGGACACCAGAAATCTGGTGTGTTGGTGTGACACCAGAAATCTGGTGTTCTGATGTGACACCAGCAATCTGGTGTTCTGGTGGGACATCAGGTTTTGTTGTAGTGTGATACCAGAGCACCTGTTGACTGGGTGTTGCTTTACTCACAAAAAAGGGTACAGTGATAAGTTTGACAACAACGCTGCTGTCATATTACTTTATTAAAAAAAGCAAAAAAGCACAACAGTAAAACTTCGGAAGCTTTACTGTTGTAGGGAGTTGGCCGCGATCAACTGGGCTTTGTCCGGAGTCACTGCCCTGCGTTGAAGAACCGGACGCCCTGTCGTTCTGCAATTCTTGGCCTTTCAGCTTGCGGTTGACTCGTGTCTTAGTTACGCTGATCCGTTTCGCGTACCCCTCCGCGCCAGAAATCTCCTCTTCGAAGGCATCACATTTGACAGATGGCTCGATTTCTTTGTCCAGCTCTTTCAGGGAAGCTTCCTTAAGTAGAAGAATATCAAATGTTTCTTCGAGCTCACCGATGTCGGTTGGATCCGTGGCCAGCAGGACGCCAATCTCGTTGTTGGTCTTAGTTGTGGCGGCTCGCAGGGTAATCCTCTTTCGCTTCAGGCGGTCGACGCCCTCCTCGCTTGAAGTAGGCATGATATGGCCGTTAATTCCCGGTTTTCGGCACCAAAAACTGTAATAATTACTAGCTTTCTCTGTTGTTTTGATACCAAACCAAGCTCGTCGGAAGTCAGGAAAGCGCACCAACACACATCTTTTCGGCTACGACTCACGAAGAAGACTTCTTTGTTTTCTCAAACTTAAACAAGAATACCGGCGGAAAGGGAAAGAGAAACCCTCGAAGAGGCAAGCCGGCGAGCGCCCCAAGCTGCTCAAGGCCACCCGGGAAAGTGCTCGGGACGAGGGGGACACTTCTTGAGCACAAAGGAGCCCGCCGCGGGGTCTCCGGCGACCACCAAGACGGGAGCAAACAAGGCACCCCGCCCGGGGACGGGGCGGCACACAAACTAATAGAAAACACGCTCGCGGACGGGGGGAAAAGTCAACAAAAGCACAACTCTGGTGTCACATCAAACTGCGTGGTGTGCACACCAAGCTGCTTGGTGGGCACATGAGCCCTTGTGCTGTGACACCAGACTCTCTTGGTGTACCCATCGGGCTGATGTGCGGGTACACCAGCATTTCTGGTGGGCACATCAGGCTGGTGTGCTCGATACACCAGCATTGCTGGTGGGCACACCAGATAGTCTGGTGTCACACCAGGATTCTCTGATGTCACACCAGGATTGCCTGGTGTATTTTTCATTATTGCAGCTTTCTAGTGCAGGCAGTGCATGCCCACTACACTTTTTTTAGATATCTGCGAGTGTGAGGAGAGTATTTGTCGGGGAGGGGCAAACCGCAGAAAGATGAGAAGAGAATGACTGCTTTCAGTTGCTTTATGCATTTCTGAGAGAGCGGATAATTATTCTTTTTATTTCAAAGTTCGTAGGACTGGAATTTGACGAAATTAACCGTTGAATTTCTGAGATATTAGATATAAACAGAATATAAAAAAAAAAAAATAAACCTTCAATACGCTATTCATAACCTATCAAATGCACAATAGCTTTTCTTTTAGAGCGCAGCTCTTAGGGGCTCCTTTCCGGCTTTAGCGGCGTCGGCGTAACTGCGCGGTACATTATCGGAAACGTCCCATAATGCACCGCGCCGAAACGTCACGAGTAACGTTTGTTTCACCGAAACGTCGCATGACGTTTCAGCACTGCGCCGATCCGTTGCGTGACGACGTGCGTTAAAGAATCAGACGGAGGAGGGAGGGGTATGAATGAGGAGGAGCGGCATACCCTCCCCTCAGTACCCTCCCCTCCTCCTCCTCAATAGCTTGCGTCTAAATTGGTGTTACAGGATGTTGTAAACGTCTTTCATTTTTTATGCGGTAGATATGCCACCAGCAGTTGGAGCATCCTGTCTGTCAGCTTTCCGCCAAAAAAAGCAACTTGCCACTGGTGTTTATCCTAGTCGTATCGAGCCCAGAGCTTACGCAGTGCTCATGTCCAATCCAGGAACAGCGTTAAACTAACTTTGTCCTGGGGATCCTCATGACTATGTCGGAAAACCTTGCAAAGGAGAGAATTTAAAGAAATAGACCGCTTCTATTCTGGAAATTAGCCTGCGACAAAGAAGTTGTGTGCGAGTACACTTGTGTCAGTTTGTCTTGTAAAGTGTGTTGAGGCAAGCACAGCTCACCGCTTTACTTGCCCCAAGTAAGAAGACCAGTATAAGTACCTTTTTCCATGGCAACATACTGGTATGGGTTGAGCATCTTGTCCAGCATGTCCTGGGCTCTTGTCTTGTCAGCCACCAGAGTGCTGATTTTTTTCCTTGCACTTTGCAGCTGTCTCTCCGGGCTGTCAATGATGGCTCTTGCTGAGTCTGGCTGCAAGACACATGGTCCCGAGAAGCTTGTTTGGAGGGCAACAGACACCTTCGTCACTTCGCCCTTGGTTTCCCTTTCAAGTGCCTCGGTGCTGGAATGTGGTAGTGTCACGCCACCAAGTGTTGTCGCCTCACCTATAAAAAATAAGGAGGCAGAATAGTTTGGTATTATTTATTTTGTAAAATTTAATTACATAACACTTGGTACATTCGACAGCATCCATGCCACTCTAGAAAACAACTAAATGGGTGGCAGCTTTACATTTTGGGCTTAGGGATTTAAAAAAAAAACCTAGCCATCAAAGCGTAAAAAAAAAAATTGGCTTTTCGTACAAGGTGCATCAAAATGTTGGGCACTGGAGAAATCCAGCCCTCTGCGCTAGGTCCTTACTTCGAGCTCTTTTTGTTCACTTTCCTCCCATAGAAACGCATTGCGAAGAAACCTGAGCATGCACCTGATCTCACAATGTCGCCGTGTGCTGCTTGAAAAGTCCATTTGCTAAAGAAGCATCAAATAAATGAAAGTGCACAAAAAGCAAGCGCTTCAAACCGGCAAGTGCCGGCGCCACTAACCTGGGTGCCGTCTGCTAAAGTCACCAGCTCGCCTCGCTTAGTCGACGTGGCGATCATGGTTCGTGGCGCATGCCTGGCTCCCGAACAGACCGCGCAACAGATGGACACTCGTTGTTTTGCTCAAGAAGTGTCTAATATCAGGCTTGAGCTTGTGCCCAGCCTTGTCGGAGCTAGGCTACTGTATCAAGGGAAGACAAACTAGACACCGGCAGCCGAGGCAACTGCTTCCAGCCCAGGCGTCGTCTGCTAAAAGCGCCACTTTGCTCTTAGCAGACGGCAGTTGGAGAAATGGCATCATCAATTGCAGGCTTCAGACGCTGGGCTGCTCAATGCGTCCATTCAGCCAGCTTTTTGTTGCCATGGTCAGACCTTATTGTGCAGAAGGATACTGTCGTGGTTAAGGCAAGATTGGTTGAACCGCGTAGGTTTATTCTAGCATAGCAATAATGGTGTGAGTCGTGCCGTGTCTGGTCGTGATCTGGTAGAGAGATTGTCCTTGCTCGGAAGCGGCGGGCGGAGTCCAGGGTCACCCGGCGGCGGTGGTGATGATGATGATCTCCCATCGTATACGGGTGGTGTAAGACAAGGTGCGTTCTCAGGCCCTTTCGCAATGCATCTCAACAGGTGGAATAGGACCAGAAAGGGTTCGAAATGAGGACCTATTGCTGAGGGCTCATTTTCTCCTGTGCCTAATATGGTGATGTAACTTACACGACAAACATGTTTTTTTAGATTTGAGCTTGAGCATGTTCCTTTTCATTGAGAACGTGGGCCTAAAGTATCAATGTGCTGATTTTTGTCATCTCTGTCCGCTCCGTTTCACCCTTATGATGTACCGCAGGAAAGGCTAGAAGCACGAGCAGCTTGCTTTAGGGCGCATCTTTGCAGCACAAGCTCTAGCACAGCAAGAGCAGTTGTTGGCTCTTGAGCTTGCACTTCTAGCCTTTGCTGCAGTACAGCAAGAGGGGAAACAGAGTAGGTGCCAAGCACCAAAGATCATACTGCGCGGTGTAGTTACACATGCTGCAAGTGCTGACGTCTACAGTGGCAAGTTTGTTAAAGCAAATATCTTAAACAAATGGCACGCTGTATGCACATTTGTCAACATCATATTTTAGTCATTTACCTTGAATATGTTGTACAGATAATGTGAGTGCATGCGGAAGATGTACCTATATGCAACTTCACAAGTTGACTTACGTAAAAAATGTTTTTAAATTCAAGTATGGGAGTGTTTGCACAAGCCGAGGGAGATTTGTGCAAATAGTGGTCAAATCGAACGATGCAGCGTTGCTTTACTGCAAAGAAAGCCGGAACATTGTGGCTTGCGAAGGCTATAAATGGCGCAGTACCATCCCAATCAAACCGCTAATCGTGCAAGCCTACAATTGAGGGGCTACGTGCAATAGTGGTACAAGTACACTTGTACCATTTGTGATATTCACAGTCCCAGATATTAAACTTATACATCTGGCACTCTACTTTTGGTGGTAGGGAACACTGTACACTTATTAACTCGAAGTTCAAACGCTAGATTGAGCTTGACATGCACAGATAAAATTATTGAGGGACTTTTTGGCGAGCTCTGCATTTGCACCTTTACCACTATTGCACACAGTGCCTCAACTAAGACGAGCTGCCTCTTCAAAGGCCTTTGCAGAAGATATTCTTTGGGTATGTTGTGCATTCTCAAAGTCTGATGCTGTTGGAGCTATTTTGGCTGAATTGTTTCATTTTCTTCATCGCTTTCTGACAATATTGTTTGTGCCAGAATTTTGTGTAGCTATGGGAAGTACTATGCTGCAATAAATATCTTGGCTGTCCTTTAAATCGCTTTACACAACCTTCGTGTCCGACTAAATATGAGTGTGAAACAGTGACGGTTTAGTGGCAGTAAGTGAAATTGTTCTTCAGATGATATTTTGGGTTCTTAAAGTTGAGGGCTGTTGCACACCTGGACGTTATGTTTATGGTTAACAGCCATTGTGGCAACCACTTTGTTGGTCATTGAATCTTTCCCAAGTGTGAGTTGCCAAGGATCTGTGTAAGCAATTGAAAGTCACTGGATTTATATTGTGTTGATTTGTCAAATATCAGCAGGCAAACCACATCCTTGAAGCAGAGGCATATTGTAAGCTATTGTAAGCAGAGAGGACGTTGAAAGGAACCCATATGGCTATTTGATTATTGCTTATCGTATTGTACTCCACCCAAAACACAAACAAGAAGAAAGAAGAGGTGGACAGGACAAGGCGTACAATATGTCCTATCTTTCGTCTCGTTAGTGTTTTAAACATAGTACAATGTGCTGTAAAATAGCCAAGTAACACACGGCATAAGGCGTGCCTGGCCTGTTTGTTTAGTTCAAAGGCTTTTTTCAAAAGGCTCGTGCACATACTCTGTGCTATGTACACAGTCAACATCGTTGTGGACATGCCGCAGTGCTTAAGCAGGAGAGGGCACAAAGGTTTGAGAGACACTCTGCCACGTGGGGACCTATTGCAATGCTTGTTCCAATTTTTCCCCTTCTGCATTGTACTGTAAACGTATTGTGACAGATTATACTCATTGTCTTGTGCAAGTGGTGATCAGCAGGTACATAGAAGTTCAGAAAAATAATGTCTATGAAAGATGTCTAACCAAGGTCTTCCATTATTGGTTCGCATCGCTAGAAAAGGAGTATGCTCACCATCGGGATTTCCAGACATCTGGCTGGGCTCCTCGGTGCTGACCTGAGAGTCCACGTTTGTCACCGGAGGGGATGGATCAGCTGTAGAATGGCTGGGCACTGTATGACAGAAGTAAAATAGGCGTTGCGTGTTGAGACCGTCGGGTCGGCCTGCGCTTTTACAACGACAGTGGTTCACACTGTAGTTGAGAAATTCAGTCGGTGCAGTACAGCTGCAAGCCTGGTGTCTTGTGGATCAGGCAGTAGTGATACATGACCATACCCCTGTAGAATGCTCATCCTAATCGAACTGGGCAGGAATGAGGATTCCACCAGTGAGTAGTCCCTGGGGGCAGCACGAAGTTTCCCTGCACATGCGCTGAACTGCGGTGTACTAGCACACTCAGTCACCAATCAATGCCGTCCAGACTGCTGGACTTGGTATTTGGCTAGGCACGTATCCAGGGCGGGTGCCCATGGGGCCCGGGCTCCCCCCCCCCCCCCCCCCGC
Organism: Ixodes persulcatus; assembly: GCA_013358835.2. Lineage (NCBI taxonomy): Eukaryota > Metazoa > Arthropoda > Arachnida > Ixodida > Ixodidae > Ixodes > Ixodes persulcatus. The sequence continues at coordinate 21,714 of JABSTQ010002807.1, forward strand.
ACGACCAATTTTGCCAAACCCTCCCCCCTCAACAACCCTTCCAAAATGGGCGGACCCCCCCCCCCCCCCCAAATAAACACAACGTGCCCATTTAGTAGACCCAACCCCCCCCCCCATACCCCCCCCCATACATAACCCCAAC
>JABSTQ010002808.1:0-22993 GCA_013358835.2 Ixodes persulcatus
GGTGAACGCAGTCGAAAGCGCCGCACCTAAGCTCGAACGTGGCGCGTCACCACGTGCTCCAAGTCAATCGTCACTGAAAAACAGCGATCCGCGACGGAGAAGGGATGAATGGTGCAACACAGTAAAAAAGTCCACGTTTGGTTTCCCTCGCGGATCTTGAAGCTGCACTGTTCTCGGCGCTCTAAGCTACCCGACTGACTCCCCTTCAAAGTAGCCTGGCCGACCGTTCCTGACTTGTGAAACGTGAGCGCTGGCATTCCCGAGGTACCTTCGCTCAGGCCCGGCGGCGCATGACGCAGAGCCCACACACGCACGCGTGTACACTGTGGTGACCCACGTTGCTCACCGCTCGAGAGAACTCGCCCTGCCTCGTGACCTTGCTGCGCTCCCGATAGACCGGTTCTTCCCACCCTCCCGCTTCGGGAGAACGTAGCCATGGAGAGGGGAACGCCCGTCGCCCAAGACGGGAAGCAAAAATAAACCAGTTGAGTTTTGGTATGCGCGCCTCGCTATCGCCATCTCAACAACACCTTGTTATGACCCGTCCCATCTCCATGTGTGTGTGAGTGCGTGGGAAGCTTACCGAAGTATTTTCCTAGTCGTTAGGACCACTTTGGGGGAAGGATTAGCCCAGGTTTAGCCGAACGCTCGGGGCGTTGCCAGTCTGGCTGGCGTCAGTCGCTTCCGGGGAAGCGCCGCTCAAGGACTCCCCTCCCTCACGTCACGTGTCAACCCTTCGGACTTCTACCTGCGGCTGGCGCCGAGGCTGCGGAACGCGACAGTGTGTGTTCCGAGCTTTCCCGATTCTTCTCTGCCACGGTGGTGGGAGGGGGGATTAAACGGCGCCGGCTGTCTGCGGGGGAACAATCCAGGGATCGTTCATCAGCCAATTCGAAGACCTTGAAACTGTTTCCCACCCCCTTCGTAGGATTCCAGAGTGGGGGATAATCGTCGTCTCGCCTTTCCCAAACGTTAAGCTCCCCTTGGGGGAGAGCTCCGCTGGTCCGACTGCCCTCGGTCGCTTCAGGAAAAGCACCGCCCACGGAATCCTCCTCTCCCTCGCGTGTGCACAAAAATCCCGACCGTTCGAGAGACGGTCGTCTTCGGTCACATATTTCGCTATGAAATAAACCTGTTAAGTTTTCCCGACTGAGTGGTTCGGGCGTTGTTCGTGAGAAAGGTTGGACGCCAGCGAGATTACCATGCTCCCGAGAGACAAGGCTGGGCGTCGACACCTAACAACCTCCCCTCCACCCCCTTAGCCGAGTCTTGCGGTCATAGTGGACTTTTCCCGCCTCTCTTCGCCTTTCAACCAGTGGTGCCAATTCAGCGGCACAGGATGGCTCCACAGAGAGACGGAGGGAGCAGGGAGCCTCGATACCAAAGCCGCCGCCTCCGTACAGGGTGGAGAGACGCTTTGGACGAGCCCGCGCCGCAAAGCTGCTATCTTAGGTTCTGAACTTTAAACAAGCACCGCTTTCCCTTCGCAGGTACATTTCGCGTCTGGTAAACTTGTCCACTCATCTCTCTCCATTTTTTTATTAAATAACAAAGACGTTGCCAAGGAAAAACAGATGGCCGAATCTACTGTCCTGTTTCGACAGCACAAATTTAGTTTGCTGACCAAATAATCACTACACCAAAACCAAATAATAAAAAAAAAAAAAAAATTCAGAATTATTTTTATTTTTGGCGTCTCGGGGGGGGGGGGGGGGGGGGGCGGCCGCCCCCCCCCCGCCCCCCCCCCCTAAATCCGCCCCTGGCGTATACGAGAATGCCATCGTTCCCCGTGTTTTCGAAGAAAATTTGTCTGTTAGATTGTAAAGTGAGCTGAAGCCCTTCGTCCGAGAGCTTCCCAGAGTTTTGTTTCTTCCTAATTGCATTTCCTCTTGACTATGCGTCAGCGTGTCAAACGAGATGGCTTGATCGAAGGGATCGCTACCCCTGATATGGGATGGCCACGCCTTGCATGCTTACCTCGTGCCTCCACCGAACTCTCTCGGCAATGAAACCGCGGTCTTGTTCTCCGACCATCTAGGACGCCGGAAGGTTCCAAAGAGAGAGAAATAAAATATATGAAGGTTGCGCGAGTGTGATGCATTAAAAACGGCGCCGGCACTAAGGTTTGTCGTAACGTCAGAGCCGTCTACTTCATAGCGGAAGGTTATGAAATAAACATCGCGTGACTCAGCGTCAGGCGGATCTTCAGGAATGGTAAGCTTGCTCGTTTTTATAGATTTTACTCAATTGATTGACCGTTCCCAACGGCGCTGCTATCCCACATCCAACGGCATGTCATTACATAAAAATCAATGAAAGATAGAAAGACAACAAAACAATCATTTTCATACCAAAAAATAACATTTATTAGAAGACATCAAATAATAAATTCATTCACTTCGCGGTTTGCAGAAGGCCGGGGAAAAGGGTTCACAGATGGAACATCCCTGCCTCGTGCTGCAATTATTCATATTACACATTACATCCGAGCTTTGTGTAGCAACCAGTTCGCTAGTTTTCGTCACTACTGCGACGAAAACTTCATTTTATAAAAACGCTCAAGATGAAACATGCATTCTTCCCTCACAAAGACGTGGGCCTTCCGTGGGCGCCCCACAATTGTCACGGTTAATATTATTCAACCATATTTTGGGACGTTTTTTGTTTTGTTTTAGAGCGCAGCTCTTAGGCGCCCGTTTCCGGCTTGAGCGGCGTCGGCGTAACCGCGCGGTGCATTATGGGACGCGTGACGTCACTGGTGACGTCACTGATGACGTCATCAATGACGTCATCGGCATCGTTACTCATGACGTCATCAGTGACGTCATCGTCACTGATGACGTCATCGGCATCCGCATCGTCATCGGCACTGATGACGTCATCGGCATTCGCATCGTCATCGTCATCGCCACTGATGACGTCATCACTGACGATGACAATGACGTCACACATGACGTCATTGTAATGACGTCATCGTCATCGTCACGTGACCCCGGTGACGTCACATCACCCCCGTCAGGTCACGTGACCCTCGTGAGGCGACGGCGACGCCGCTCGGAGGGAGGAGTAGCAGACAGGATGAGGAGGTGAGGAGGACGGAGGAGGGTATACCTTTCCCTCAGTATCTTCCCTCCTCTTCCTCAAGAGCTGCGCTCGAATTCGGCGTTACAGGGAGTTATAAACGGCTTTCATTTTTTTCTTTTAGAACTATAAAAAAGGAAGAAAACCGTGACTGCTGTGATTAGAACATCCAACCGCAGAACCGATCATTTTCTCACCAGAATACCTACCACTAAGGGTCTGTACGCAGAATACTGTGGTCACGTACGCACGCACCGACCCAGCGGCTCCCGAGAGAACGTTTCTCCGCTCGATCGAGCGGCCCCGGAGAGCGTCAGATTACCTTACCCGGCTCAAGTGCTGCGTCGTCGACGGATGTTGCCGCACGCTTACATAAGTCCGCGCAACATCCATTGCACCACATTAGATAACATCTTGGCAATCACACCATAGCACTGCCTAATACTGCTGTCTCATCCGGCTGACGTATTGCCTCGCGATTGCACCAGTTCACGCCATCGCGAGGTAACCCTCAGCACGAGGGTTTAAAAAGGAGTCGGGACAGAGGACTGGACGGAGACGAGATGGAGTGAGCAGCGAGACAGCGTCAGATTACCTTACCCGGCTCAAGTGCTGCGTCGTCGACGGATGTTGCCGCACGCTTACATAAATCCGCGCAACATCCATTGCACCACATTAGATAACATCTTGGCAATCACACCATAGCACTGCCAATACTGCTGTCTCATCCGGCTGACGTATTGCCTCGCGATTGCACCAGTTCACGCCATCGCGAGGTAACCCTCAGCACGAGGGTTTAAAAAGGAGTCGGGACAGAGGACTGGACGGAGACGAGATGGAGTGAGCAGCGAGACGTCATGGGGCCATCCACCTGGACTGACGACGACATCGATGCTGCAAATAATAACCAATTAATTTAACAAAAAGTTAGCGTTCTCACCAACCGTTTTAGACCATCTTAACTTCCGAGTCGAGTCTAGAACACCTCAGACGCTACAGTGGTGACCCGGTTTTCCCCAGCGCAACCACCAACAACCCCAGCTCAGCCATGCCGGACGAGGAGCCCGTCTCCAGCACTGTCTCCGCAGTCGCCCTCAAGCTTCCCCCTTTCTGGCCAGCGGACCCGCAGCTGTGGTTCGTCCAAGTCGAGTCTCAATTCGCCACTCGACGGATCACGGCTGACATGACGAAGTTCCACCATGTCGTGTCCAGCCTCTCCCCAACCATCGCCACAGAGGTGAGGGATCTGCTACTCACACCGCCAGCCGTCGATGCCTACAGCACCCTAAAGGCACAGCTGATTCGTCGCACAAGCGCCTCAGAAGAGAAGCGTCTACAGCAACTCTTAACAGCAGAGCAACTTGGCGACCGTACTCCAACGCAGCTGTTGCGTCGGATGGAGCAGCTCCTCGGAGACAAGGCGACAACCATCGACGAGTCCCTCCTCCGCGAGCTCTTCCTGCAACGCCTGCCGAGCAACGTTCGGATGGTGCTCGCATCAGCGGGGGACATCGGCCTCGCCAAGATCGCCGAGCTTGCAGACAAGATCATGGAGGTCTCTACCCCATCCCTGAACATCTCAGCAGCCCAAACCCGATACAGTCCAGACGAGGTGCGTGAACTACGAGCCGAGGTCGCGCGTCTCGCTGATCTTGTAGCAAAATTGCAAGGTCATCGTGGCCGCCGCGCATCACGCGGGCGTTCCCCCGCCGGACGCCGGTCTCACTCCTCCTCCCGCACGGACTCAGGCGAGTGCTGGTATCATCAACGTTTTGGCGCTGAAGCTCTTAAATGCAAGCCCCCTTGCACCCAAGCGGAAAATGAGAAGGCCGAGCACTAAGGGTGGCAAGTGCTCCCGCCGATCTCCACAGCCGCCGATCCTTGTTTTTTGTGACGGACCGCATCTCTGGTGTTCGCTACCTCGTGGACACCGGGGCAGAGGTTAGTGTCGTCCCCGCAACCGTACAAGATCGTCGGCACCCCAGCACGTCGCAACTTCGTGCCGTGAACAACTCGGCCATTTCTACGTACGGTGCGCGTTCCCTGACACTCGATCTCGGACTGCGGCGCACTTTTCGCTGGGTTTTTATCTGCGCGGCCATCCCGCACGCAATTCTCGGAGCAGACTTCTTAACGCGTTTTGGGCTGCTGGTGGACGTCAAGGGGCGACGTCTTCGAGACGAAACGACACGACTCACCGTCCAAGGCATCGCCTCGTCTCTACAGTCTATCAGCCCCACATTCGCGTTTCCAGCTGAGGAATCCCCGTACACGCGGCTGCTCGGCGAGTTTCCACAGCTGACGCGCGTTGGACCGGACGAGTGCCCTATCCAACACCCCGTGACGCACCACATCGAGACGACAGGAGCACCTGTACACGCGCGTCCCCGCCGGCTACCCCCAGACAAACTACGGGTCGCCAGACAACAGTTCGAACACATGCTCGAGCTGGGCATTGTTCGCCAGTCGGAAAGCCCCTGGTCCTCGCCTCTCCACATGGTTCCCAAATCCACGCCAGGGGACTGGCGTCCGTGTGGCGACTACCGAGCCCTCAACCGCAACACAGCAGAAGATCGCTACCCGATCCCACACATTCACAACTTCACTGCATCGCTCGACGGCACTACAATCTTCTCCAAGATTGATCTGGTACGTGCTTACCATCAAATTCCTGTCGAGTCCTTGGACATTCCAAAGACCGCCGTCACCACACCCTTCGGTCTATTTGAATTTCTGCGCATGCCATTCGGACTCAAAAACGCTGCGCAGACCTTCCAGCGTTTCGTAGACCAGGTGCTGCGAGGGTTTCCCTTCTGCTATGCCTACCTTGATGACATCCTCGTGGCCAGCAAAACTGCCGACGAACATCTCGGACATCTCCGAGCCCTGTTCACTCGCCTGGCCGAATTTGGACTTGTAATCCAGATGGACAAGTGCGTCTTTGGCAAGCCCGACCTCGAATTTTTGGGCCATACTGTCAACGCTTCCGGCATCCGCCCACTCGTTACCAAGGTGCAGGTGATCAGAGAGTTTCCCAAGCCATCAACCAAGAAGCAACTCCGGGAGTTTCTCGGCATGATAAACTTTTATCGACGCTTTCTCCCGGGCTGCGCAGAAAAGCTCCACCCGCTGCACGGCATGCTCTCGGGTTCACGTAACCCCAAAGCCGAGCTCACTTGGGACGAGCGCTCCACAGCAGCATTCCATCGTGCCAGAGAACTTCTGGTTACAACAACCATGCTTGTGCATCCGAAGGAAGCGGTCCCACTTTCGGTAGCCACCGACAGCTTCGGACAACGCCGTCGGCGCTGTGCTTCAACAGGAAGTAGACGGACAGTGGCAGCCCCTTTCTTTCTTTTCCCGGAAACTAACTCCCACCGAGCAGCGTTATAGCACTTTCAGCCGCGAGTTACTGGCGATATACTTAGCCTTGCGGCATTTCAGGCATTATGTCGAAGGTCGGCAATTTTTTGTGTTGACCGACCACAAGCCCCTCGTGCACGCTTTTCGTTCACTGCGACCCGACGGTGGCAGCCATTTTCAGCGAGAGCTGCGACAAATGTCATGTGTCTCGGAATTTACATCGGACATCCGGCACGTTCATGGCGCAGAGAACGTCGTGGCTGATGCTCTGTCACGAATAGGCACATGCACCAACGAAACTCTGGCTGTCGTCGATTTCGAACAACTGGCAGCTGCACAACGCAACGACGCCCAACTTTGCGACCTCCGTGCCACACCCGGACGGCTTGTGTTCAGTGAGCTCTCTCTTCCTATGTGTTCGACCGACCTTATATGCGACACATCAACGAGATCACCACGCCCCTACGTGCCACTACAGTTTCGCCGCCAGATCTTTGATGCCCTTCACGGACTTTCGCACCCCGGAATCAAGGCTACCCAACATCTTATAACATCTCGCTTCGTGTGGCCCGGCATCAACAAGGATGTTCGTCACTGGGCCCGCACTTGCATACAGTGTCAGCGCTGCAAAGTTCAGCGTCACACGGTCACACCCCTGGGAACCTTCGATCCACCCGACGCACGGTTCGACCACATCCACATAGACATTGTTGGACCGCTGCCGCCTTCCCAGGGAAATGCCTACCTTCTGACTTGCATCGACCGTTTTACTCGCTGGCCGGAAGTCGTCCCCCTGCCCAACATAACTGCGGAAACGGTGGCACGTGCATTCGTTGCATACTGGATTTCGCGGTTCGGAACGCCTTCCACTATCACGACTGACCGGGGCCGACAGTTTGAATCCAGTCTCTTCTCCAGCCTCACTAAGCTGCTGGGATCTCGGCGCATTCGCACCACTGCTTACCACCCCGCCAGCAATGGCATGGTAGAGCGCTTTCATCGCCAGCTGAAAGCCGCCCTCAAGACCCATCAACGTCAAGATTGGATGGAAGTTTTGCCCCTCGTTCTCCTCGGCATTCGGACAGCCCTCAAATCCGATCTCGGTTGCAGCGTTGCAGAGTTGGTCTACGGTACGACCCTTCGCCTCCCCGGCGAATTCTTCACATCCGCGCAAGCCGACGCCTGTCTGGACTCCACCAACTACGTGACCCAACTGCGAGAGGCTATGACACACATCCGTGCCACCGCACCCCGTCAAAAACCCAGCCAACCCTCCTTCATCAGCCAGGACTTGGCAACGTGCACACATGTCTTTCTGCGAAATGACGACGTGCGGAAGCCCCTGCAACCACCCTACGACGGGCCACACAAGGTGTTAAGGCGAGGTTCAAAGAACATCACACTTGCAATTCGTGGTCGCACCGAGGTCGTCGCATTAGATCGCGTTAAAGCAGCTTATTTAGATGGCGCCCCAACAGACAGTTCTGCAACGGTACCACCCCACCCGGAAGCGCCACCTAAACAAACAATGCTCGCGCCGACCTCCCCTCCTCCTTCTTCACCCGACCACAAACAGATCATCGCCCCGGACAAGCAGCGCCCGACGAAGATCCAGACACGCTCTGGCCGCCACGTGCATTGGCCACAGCGTCTGGGCATCGCAGCTCCTTCTACAGCTGCTGCACACCTCACTCGCGCGCCCGCGGCGAGTCGAAAGCCTAGGCTCGGATAACGGTGGTCTCTAAACGTTCGCCTGCTCTCTGGGGAGGGAGTACTGTGGTCACGTACGCACGCACCGACCCAGCGGCTCCCGAGAGAACGTTTCTCCGCTCGATCGAGCGGCCCCGGAGAGCGTCAGATTACCTTACCCGGCTCAAGTGCTGCGTCGTCGACGGATGTTGCCGCACGCTTACATAAGTCCGCGCAACATCCATTGCACCACATTAGATAACATCTTGGCAATCACACCATAGCACTGCCAATACTGCTGTCTCATCCGGCTGACGTATTGCCTCGCGATTGCACCAGTTCACGCCATCGCGAGTTAACCCTCAGCACGAGGGTTTAAATCGGAGTCGGGACAGAGGACTGGACGGAGACGAGATGGAGTGAGCAGCGAGACGTCATGGGGCCATCCACCTGGACTGACGACGACATCGATGCTGCAAATAATAACCAGTTAATTTAATAAAAAGTTAGCGTTCTCACCAACCGTTTTAGACCATCTTAACTTCCGAGTCGAGTCTAGAACACCTCAGACGCTACAATACCATTCGGCCCTGCATGCACAAGCGTGGGCCTGGGGTCGTTAATGGTGGACAGGCACGCGCCTTTTCCCTGGCATTTTCTGTTGCTAGGTGGTTGCTAAGGCTGACGTCAGGTTTATGGGAGGAGTCTGGGAGGAGCGGCGCCGCGCATGCGCGATGGGTTGGGGCAAGAAGCTCCGCGTCCCGCATCAACAAACCATTGGAATGTGATGATGAGGGTGTCGGTGTAAGTGCCCGTGTTCTTTCTCGCGTTAGAATTGTTGATTTTACGTCTTCCTAGTAACGTCTTACTGCTTTAGCAGTTTGAGCGAAATTAACGGGGCTCGTTACGCTGCAAAACTTAGTGTAAATAATGTAACGTGTGGCGAGTCATTCCGCGGGAATGCCGCAGAGTGGGCGCCAAAGTTTGATTCACATAATAATATTCTGCTTGCTATTTTTAGTCGCAACGTCACTCGGGCTGCAAAAAGTAGCGTGGATGGTAGCAGCGATACTAGATGTTAATAGTGCAAATCGCAAGCAGAATCAGACCATGTGAATTGGACAAAACAAGTCGGTGATGGCCACTGGTTAACAGTTACCAACATTTAATTGTATCCACTGTTTGCACCGAGCCTACTTACCTGAAACAACCTGTAAACTTAAGTCTTTTGAGGCCTGCACTTCTTGTCGCAACGTTTGGTCTACTGGCTGCTGTCGTTTGAACGAGCAGACGGCCGTTTTAACGTGAAGGCACACTGAACGTGGTCCTGACAACCTGACGATTTTCCCGCACTCATGTCGGAACATAACAAATAAATCTGACGACCACAAATATCCGTGAATTCAACCCAAAGCGCTTACAGCACAGTCCGACGGTGTCTGGTTTTTCTTTTCACGGCACCTGTCCGCGTTCTCGGACCAACCGACCAGGCAGAAAACACATTACAACGGATCTTCAAACCTTTCCCGGCTTTTTTGGTTCAGCCTGAGTCGCAGCGTTCGGAAGAGAAGGCAGGTTTTTGTATGGCTTCTTCCAAACAAGTGGCAGCTCAGAAATGTATCGAAAGCGTTCCTAGAAATTTGAGTTTTTAGTTTTTTATTATTTGGGAAATGTTTTTGTTTAAAGAAAGGGGGTCGTGTCGAAGTGATGGTCAGTGACGCGTCTGTTTCGTGGAGGGCGTCCCGGCTGTCTCTGAAAGCGTCTATGTAAGTGTGACGAAAATAATCCCTGGAGAAGGGGAACAAGAGGGATAAAGGGCAAACACAAATCTCCAAACACAGCTAGGTGACTGGTGCGCGACAGAAAAAATCCGCCTGGTCCGGGTATCGAACCCGGGACCTCTCCATTACAGGTGGAGCGCTCTACCAACTGAGCTAACCAGGGGTTAGACGTCAGTAGAGCAACCTTAAATTGCAAGCTTTACCCTTGTTGGTGTTAGACTGGTGGCAGCTGATAAATCCCGTTTGCTCTACTGACGTCTAACCCCTGGTTACCTCAGTTGGTAGAGCGCTCCACCTGTAATGGAGACGTCCCGGGTTCGATATCCGGACCAGGCAGATTTTTTCGGTCGCTCACCAATCACCTAGCTGTGTTTAGAGATTCGTGTTTGTCCTTTATTCCTCTTGTTCCCCTTCTCGAGGGATTATTTTCGTCATTCTTGTTCAGCTCGCTTGCACCTTTGCATTTAATTGCATTATAATTATGTAAGTGTGTTGTAGAGCGTGCCTTTGTTCAAAGAAGGAGGGACAAGTAGCAAGGCCGAAGTTGTTCTGGGTTCGCAGCAGGGATTGGCGTGTGTTTGAGCTGAGGGAACGGGTTGACGTTTTGCGTGCAAAGGGTGGTGACCTTAACGATAGGGTGCATATGATAGAGGTTTAATAAACAAACGTTTTACTGAGTTTCAGACATTGCCTTCCGGTCACCTTTTTCTTTCTCTTCCACGGTTTGATGTTTCCTAAGTTTCTCGCCCCAGTCTCAGGTAATTCAAGAAAATGGCAAAAAAATAATTCTAATTACACAGTGACTGAGAAGTGCCAAAATTTCTAGTTATGGTTGCACATTATTTTTTTAATAAATAAATTAACCGACCTTAGCACTCGAACGCCCCTCAAATGTTTAGGTAATTTAAAATATAATAAATTTAGATTTAAGTTAATTTAAATTTCGTCCAATCTGCTTAATCCCCGCTCCCTGAACCGCGAGTCTAAACACCCAAATAAATAATAATAATAATTATTATTATTTTTAAACTTGTCATGGACAGTGCTTTGCTCCAAGCAAAACCGCACTGTAAAAACAAACACACATAATTATCCCAATGTCTGCGGTGTAAGTAACCACCTAACGAGTTTTCAAACCCTTCCATTGACTGCTTCAAACTGACACGGGCTATAGAAATGATTGTGGAATAGAACTTCTCTAAGGATCAATACAGCTTCCTCTACTTGGCTGTGAAACGCGTCTCGCGCATGCGGAGTAGCTCACTTCTGCAGAATATGAGGCGGCGCGCATGCATGCACAGCCCAGTGCCACCGCACTTTTCGCCTGTTTGAGACTCGCGGGGAAGACGGATAATTCCGCAAAATAGTCCATGCAACTTGATACGCAAAGCGAATCTTCAAATTAAACTAATATTATAGACACGACGAAATCTGACGATTCCCTCTTTAGAGGTAGGAAGTAACTATTTTTATCTAGATATTTTAAAACGCTCGTTCAAGTTGCTGTCAATAATTTTGAAAATGAAAACGGTGAAACAGTTTTAAACTTAAGAGGCTTGTTTTTGTCGGCCTGCATTTGCTAACACCATGTATGGTGTGTTGTTTAAGTCGTATCATCACGAAAATGCTTCCTATCAAGACCGGTCGTTCTGAAGAACGAAATAATAAAAATGTATTATTATTATTATATATATTGAAGCGCCAAGAGTGTCAACAAGGCAGACGACTACGACGATTCTACGTGCCAGACATCTTAAATAGTCTACCCGACAGCATTTTCGATTTGAACTCAAAAAGAAAACTTTAAGAGGCCCTCATACATTTATAGTGAATCTAATGTGCACGCAAAACATACGTGCACATTAGATTCACCTTTTACCAGTGGACGCTTTTAACTGTAGAATTGCATTTTTATGTGTTTTTTCTTTGTAGTACGTGTTTGATACATTTTCTTTTAACACTGTGTCATCTAAGCCAGAAGTGAAACTTCTAGATTTGTGTGACACTTGCACTTCGCTTTGATTTGTATTGTGTTAAACGTCTAGCGTTAGCTGTCGGCTGGATTTCAATTATACAAGCCAAGTCTGCTTAGGCTTTGACTGGCCCGATACGAAACATTGAACTCTTCGCAAAATAAACCTATTATTATTATTATTATTATTATGTAGTATATTGTTGTACACGAAGCACATGCATTGAATTAAACATAATATTAATAATAACAATAATAATAAAAATAATCAATCATATCCATCAATCAATCAATTTTATTGGGTGTCTAGGAACAACAAGTCGGTCTTGGTACTGGCACACCGGACATTCAAACACTTAAAAACAATGAGCACACTCATATTACGAGATAAAACATGAAAATTAGAAGTAGGCAAAAACACAGAATTAGCGACAAATACAATTAGAAGGTAAACATTTATGTTGGAAGTCCATACGTTGGTGAGTACATCCCGCAGAGATGATGATGATGATGATGATGATCATAATAATAATAATTATAATATTAATAATAATAATAATAATAACAATAATAATAATAATAATAATAATAATAATAATAATAATAATATTAATAATAATACTCTTTATTGCCACCTCATAGTATAATGGTTCTAACGGGTCCGTCAAAGCCTATAATGGCTTGTGTGACGGAGAGCCGGCAAGGCGATAATAATAATAATAATAATAATAATAATAATAATAATAATAATAATAATAATAATATTAATAATAATAATAATAATAATAATAATAATAATAATTTATTTCAAAAGACTAGCATGTCCACGTCACAAGTCAGGTCCGTCAAAGCCATCCAGGGCTTGTATGACTGAACCTATCTGCAGTGGCCTCAAAAATAACTATGCCACGTACTAAAGAAATTTGTCAGTTCCAATAACATTTGTGACACTTAAAAAACTTAGACTTAAAAGCACGTATACACACACCTGCACATATGCACAAACACGCAAACCGGTCATTGTCACTATTGAAGAAGGTCTTGATAGATGTTATGTTCTTGGTGTTGTGGATCTTGAAGCAGAAAGACTGGGTGGTGTAAGTCGTATTGGTTTACTCAAACATAAACCAAATAAAATAAAAATAATAAAATATGGTGTTAAACACTCTTTAAAGAAATGCAAAGAATTGTGAAATAAAATTGTGACGGATTACAGGGCCTCGTTGGTAGATAAAAGATGGCGAAGCGCTTTTTTGAGTTTCTTTTTGGATGTGAAGTTGAAGAAGTCAGAAGGTAAAGAATTGAATATCTGAGGGACATAAAAAGATCGCAGGTTCTTGCCATAGCGGGTGTAATATACTGGAATAAGAAACCGTGAAACCGTTCTCAGTTCTCGTGAATTAGGTCGAAGTGTTTTAAAATCCTTTGTCCAATAGTGACTTAGTATAACTGATTCCAAAAACAGTGATTCGAAGGTGGGCATAGATAAGGCATGAAAAAGATTCACGTCTGAGGTTGTAGGTTTGTTATTAACCTCTCGTACAATACTTTTTAAGATATTATTTACTTTCTTATGCCATAATCCAGAACATTGGCCGAAGACTGTAATGCCATACCGAACTATACTATATCCTAAAGAGTAGGCTAAGAGCTTGCGAATTCCGAATGGCAAAAACGTCTTAATCTTGTAGAGTAAGCATAGGACGCTTCTTAGTTTTGAGCATACTATTGTCAGATGGGAATTCCACGAAAGGTCCGAATCAAAGTGGATGCCTAAGTATTTCACCGTCTCTGAGTAAGGAATAGGGCTGCAATGACATCCTACGCAGTATGATGTGTGAAGAAAAAAGGGAATATTTGGAACCACAACTTTTAAAGGATTGCGAAAGCAGACCAGCTTTGTTTTGGAAATATTTATGTTTATCAGATTGATTTCAAACCATTCCATGAGTTTATGTGTACATTCCTGAAGCATCTGTATTGCTGTATGATAAGACCGATGGCTCGTTAGTAGGAGAGTATCATCCGCATATTGAAAGAGGGTACAGTTTGATACCATGGTAGACATATCATTCACATATATATTAAATAGAAGAGGAGAAAGAACGGAGCCTTGAGGAACACCCGCTTTTAAGAAAACTTTGGCACTGTATACACCGTCGATCGAAACCACTTGGGATCGATCTTGCAGAAAATTTTGTAATAGACACAGGAACGGTCCCCGGAAACCAACAGAAGAAAGTTTTTGTATCAAAATCGAATGGCTCACAGTGTCGAACGCCTTCGCAACATCGAGGAAGCATGCACAGCTAAACAAGTTGTGTTCAAAACCTAAACTTAGGTTGTCAGAGAGTGTTTCGAGCAGAGCTTGTGTACCCCGTCCTGGAATAAAACCGTATTGAGAAGAAGCTATTATGTTATATTTATCAACGAAAGACGCCATGGTTCTATAAATAAATGTTTCCAATATTTGAACTAGGCATGATAGAATTGATATTGGTCGATAGTTCTCTACTTTATCTCGTTGTCCTCCCTTGAAAAGCGGTTTTACAATGGCAGTTTTCATTTCATTTGGAATAGACCCAGTCTCGATTATTTCGTTAAACATAAGGAGCAGTGTGTCCTGTATGTACCTTAAATTTCTGCGAAGATCAATAAGACAGATATTATCGTGACCTGGAGCTTTGTTAGGTTTGAGCCCTAATATGATCGACTCCAAGTCGTTAATAGACATTTTAGGGAGAAATGCGGAAGTTGAGTTCGAATTTGGAAAAGAAGACGATGTGGCATTTGAGCGTGCTCTGGCCGAGAAGGAGGCGAAGAAGTTGTTAAAGATATTGGCCGTCGCTTGCGCACTATGTCCAAAAACACCTTTGAAATTGTTTGCTTTTAAACGAGGAGATGTAGCTCCGCGCAATTCGTTAATTAAAGACCAGGTTTTAACTGAATTGGATCGAGAGTCAGTGAACTGCTTCTGAAAATAGAGCCGCTTCGCAGATCGAATAAGCGCACTCACTCTGTTCCGTAATGTTCTGAAGTCATCAGGTAGGCTGGTGTTATGAGGCGAGCGGCGACATCTTTTCCAGGCCAATTCCTTCAGTTTTATAGCATATAGTATTTCGGTATTTAGCCAGCGGATATTTGTTTTCCTTTGCTTTAGCATAACAACCTTTTTTGAGGCTTGCGAGAACTCCTTAATTAGTAGAACAAAGGATGAGTAGATGTCAGATTGAGCTACAGATCTTTGAAAAGTATGCCAATCATAAGTAGATATTAAGTGATCGAATATTTTGTGATCTACAAGTTCAAGACGACGAAGCTTTTTGGGGATTGGTTCTGAAGTGCAAACTGAAAATTCCAAGTGGCAGGCTACAAAGTAATGATCCGCTAGTTTGTGTGATATAACTGCCGCATTTGTTGTAGTGGATGAAGATCTTACATTGATATGGTCAATTGCCGAAATCACTAACTTGTCTCCCAAGATTTCTTCCCTTGTGGGTGCAAGTATCAGAGGTTCAATACCGTGATCGGCCAAAAGAGTAAGATATTCACAAACCAAAGATTTGGAAGGTTTCAAGAGGTCGATGTTAAAATCACCTACAAGGCAGAGCGATGCATGATTCGGAAAAGTTTGTAGGCCCTTATGCAGGTCAGAGATAAATTCGGAAATTTTTCCAGAAGGTGGTCTATAAAAGGCAAGTAAGTAGATTTCAAAGACAGAAGTAAAGATACGCAGTGCTATCGTCTCCGCTGAGTTGAACGATAACTGTACATCCGAAGAAAACCACGCGTTTTTTAAGAACACCGCAATTCCACCACCGCGTTTCTTGTCTCGTGTGTAGAATATGCTTTTATAACCAGGCAAGGAGAATTGGTTTACATTTTTTCTGTGAATATTAACTTCCGTAAGGACGAAGACGTCAGCTATGGGAAGTACGGACTTAACAGCGATACGAAATTCATCCCAGTGCTTATTAATGCTTCGGATATTTACATGAAATAAATTGAAGGAACAACTTGAGTTAGGGTTGAAGATTTCTAAGCAAGATTGAAGGTCTTTTAGCTTAAAGAAACTAGTCATCAAAGCCTAGTTGATTAGTTCCAATGCATCACTGTCAGTGATGCGAAGGAAACTGTTGAGCTTTGATTTTGTTTTGCATAAATTTTGCCATGCCGAGTCCATATGTATTTGAAGCCTTTCTCCTTTCCTCTTGTGCGTGCCATCCAGAAGAGCTTCCTATTAGCGTCAGTAAGATTGTCGTTGAAGTATATTCGAGGATGGGAATCCTCAAGGGGGATGGATCTTAGGCTTCCCCGAGTGGACATCCAAGTTTCTTTTAATAGGACTGAGGAGAAACGAATCAGGATTGGAGGTATTGATCCTGTTCTGGCCGGCAGACGCTGAGCAGACACCATATGTGCAGGCTGAAAGGCGATCTTCAACTTTCCTGCCAGGTCAGTCATGATATCTGCAACTTTCTCATTTGAGTTGAATGGAATCCCATGCATTTCCAAGTTCGGGAGGCGATTGGTTTGATCTGTGTCATAATAATAATAATAATAATAATAATAATAATAATAATAATAATAATAATAATAATATAATAATAATAATAATAATAATAATCTTTTTATTCACACAACGCTCTCGATATGTCAAATGACGGGTCCGTCTAAGCCGACAATGGCTTGTAGGACTGAACCCAGCAAATTCGTATAGGCGAAAAAAAGAACACATAAATAAACAAACACGTACACAAGGCTTCGGCTAACCAACCTCCCTAGTCAAATTAAAAAAAAAAAAAATGCATAAGCGAGAACAAAACGAAGAACGCACATTGAAGCAAACACCCGATCATTAGCTTCAACCAACCAGCCTTCTAATTCAAGTCAAAACGACAACAGCGCAATAATTAGCTTTCACAAGCATAATGACGGAGCCACTTCTTCAACTCTCCCTTGCCAGTAACGCTGAAAATGTCTTCAGGAAGGGTATTAAAAATATCTGAGACGTAAAACAACCGCATTCGTTTTCCATATCTAGTGACACATCTTTGTACTTCATACCGAGGAGACGTTCTGAGGAGGCGCGATGGTGTATGAAGCGTTTTAAAACTTTCACTCCAAAATTGGCGTAGCACAACAGTTTCAGTATACAAACTACATAATCTCGGCATCTGCAAATCTCTAAAAAAATCCTCACTAGATGAAAAACTTGAGTTATACGCTACACTTCGCAAAATTCCTTTCAAAATGTTGTCAATTTTAGAGTGCCAAGATGTTGTACAATGGGCTTGTAGCGTCACCCCATATCGCAGTACACTGTATGCAAGAGCATGGACAATCGTTTTTCTAACCTTAAAAGGAACAAACCCTCTCATATTATACAACATACACGCAACTCTCCTTAGCACACAACACACATGAGCCATTTGTTTGTTCCACGACATATCATATTCAAAAATCAGACCCATATATCTTGTATAGTCCACCCAGGGAACAGGCTTACAACAACAAGGTTTACAACCAGAACTGTGTAGAAGAAAAGGGGCATTAGAAAATCCAGGTTTCAGGGGATTACGGAAGCAGATGAGTGTAGTTTTTAATGGGTTAACTCTTATACGGTTAGCTGCATAGCAATCCATAACTTTAAGCAGATTTAACTGTAGAGAGTGAACCGCCTTTTCGAAATTGATATGTCGTGAAACAAGCAAGGTGTCGTCGGCACACTGAAAAATATTACATTCAGAAATAACAGTTTTCAGGTCATTTACATAAACATTAAAAAGTAATGGGGATAGCACCGACCCCTGAGGGACGCCGGTTTCGAGAAACTGCTTTGAGCTATTAACTTTATCTATAGAAACCACCTGGGCCCTTCCTTCTAACAGATTTGTCAAGAGCGAGTGAAAAGGTCCACGGAAACCGAACCTCCGAAGCTTCTCCAATAAAATCTCGTGATTTACCGTATCGAAGGCCTTGCTGACGTCTAGAAAAACGGCACAAGAAAACATGTTGCCCTCAAGAGCAGAGTAAATTTCGTCAGCTACATCCTCTAAAAGTAACTGCGTTCCACTCCCAGAAATAAACCCATACTGCCTAGAAGAAAACAGTGAACACTGATCTATGAAACTGGTCATTATATGAAAAATGTGTTTCTCAAAAACATGTTCTAGCATGGGCAAAACCGAAATCGGGCGGTAGTTTTCTACCTTTTTAGGATCCCCGCCTTTGAAGATCGGTCGCACTATAGCAGTCTTAAGCTCATAAGGGATCACGCCCGATTCGATAAATCCGTTTAACATGAAAAGAAGTATATCCTGCAGATATCTGAAGTTTCTTTGAAGACATCCAAGAGTTATACCATCCACGCCTGGAGACCTAGTAGGCTTAATGCTGAAGAGAATGGAACGTAAATCGTCCAAGCTCATGGGATAAAGAAAAGCGGAGGTTGCGTTCATCTCTATTACTGCTTCCGAAATACCAATTCTTTGTGGAGCACAAGTGGATCTAACAAAGTAGGAATTGAATCGTTCAACAATTTCTGTCAATTTGTTACCAAAATGTTTTTTTACAACGTCATCCACAGATGGCTTTCGCTGATGACCACGAACAGTATTAACAAGTGACCATGTCTCTGAAGAGCTAAATCGCGCCTTTTCAAACTTGTTCTTGAAGTGTTTTCTTTTCGCCGATCGAAGCACAGCATTAGCTCTGTTCCTCGCGATTCTAAATTCAGAACGAAGTTTATTATTCTCTGGTGCTCGCCGACTCCGTGCCCAAGCGAGTTCTTTTTCTTTTATGGCGGTAAGTACCACCGTGTTCAGCCATGTATAATCGGGTCTTCGCCTTTTTATTCTAACTGTTCGTTTACATTTCTCCGTGAAAGAGTTGATTATCTGTGTGAACTTCGTGTACAGGTCAGATTGGGATGTAGACTCACGAAACGAGATCCAATCAAATGTCGAAATGAGGCGATCTAGTTTTACATTATCGATAATTTCTATTTGCTTTGTTTCGGTTTGAGGCTTTGTTTCCCCCGAGTTTACAAACTGACATCCTACAAAATAATGATCGGCCAGTTTTTCCGTGATAACCGATGACATTGTAACGGTATTCTCAGCTCGAACGCAGATATGATCGATACAGGACGTGACTAGTTTACCTGATATTATCTCTTCTCTTGTAGGAGCTTTAATAGCGCTTTCAATACCCTCGTTTGCAAGAATGTTCAAATAGTCACACACATCAGATCGATCCTGTTTCGCTACTACGATGTTAATATCGCCAACCAAGCAAAATAAGCCCCTGTTATGCAGTTCATTGAGTGTTTTTTTCAATTCTTCTAGAAAACTTCTAACGCTTTGTGAAGGAGGCCTATAACAAGCTAACATAAAAATCATAAAATTGGAATTCTCAATTTTAAGCGCAATCGTTTCTGCATGGGAAAAAGAGATGTCGAGTTTAGAAACCAGCCATTTGTCCTTAATGAAAACCGCGATCCCCCCACCCCCCACATTTGACCGCGAAAGCCAGAAGGAATTATAGCCAGCTAATTTAAACAGATCCCACCAATCCTCAGACACATTAGTCTCGGTAAGTACGAAAATGTCCGTGTTTGCTGTCACGTCCTTAACAAGAAGGTTGAAGAGGCTCCAATATTTCCTTATACTTCTAATGTTCACGAGTAATACCAAGAAAAGTTGGCTCTTTATATTGAGCCTTTGTTTGAAAACCTTGAAATCTCCACATTCTTGAAAATTTGTCGACATTACTCTAGCTTATATTCTCAAGGTCGTTGACTGTGTTTACCCTGACTAGCGCTGAGCCTTGTTCTTTTTTCGCAAAAATTTTCCCTCCCTTTACCCAGACATATTTAAATTGCACTTCCTTGGCTTTTGACCTGGCCATCCAGAATAATTCTCTGTTTGCTCGAGTCAGGTTTTCGTTAAAGTAAACTTTCGGCAGTTTACCTGAATTATGAAGTGAGCTCAATCGTACGCGACGACTCATCCATGCCTCGTACACCTTCACGGAAGCAAACCTTAACAAAACTGGGGTCGCAGGGCCGGGCTTCGCTGCAAGACGGTGGATCGCAAGGACGTCTCCTGCTTGGAGTGGAGGCAAATCTAATTTGTCTCCAAGATCGGCGATGATTCGTTCCAAGTTTTCACCCTCGTCGCATGGCAGTCCGTGGATTTCCAGGTTTGTCGACTGACTCCGCTGCTCCAAGTAGTTCAAGTCTCCCTGCAGTCGCTGGATAGTACGCGATTGTTCGTCCACAACACTGCACACCTCAGCCAACCGGACCTGCAGTGCTTCGGTGTTCTTTTCATTTTCGGTTGCCTTAGCAAGCACCGAGTCATACTTCAATGAAAGGTCGTCAATAGATTGTTGAAGTGTCTTGACTGTTTCTTGCAGGCATTGAACTGCCGGCTTCAAAGTTAGCAGCTCATCCACCTTGGCAGGGAGTGTGAGCAGAGTGTCGACGTTCGCCTTGAGAGAGACCAATAAGTCCAACTTGGTATTGACCGCGCTGAGAAGTTCCTCGGATGCACAAACACCTTGAGGTTCCTCAGACACGCTTCCCTGCGTCGAACTGGAGTCGGCAGAACGGCAAGACCGGCAGCGCCACTTCTCTCTCTTCACTTGGCCCATCGTGCCGTAGGTTGATTCTTTTATTCCGGCACAAGACCCCAAGTGGTAAAGGCTCTTGCAGGCACCGCACGTCATGAATTTACCATCAGATGGGACAGGTTTCAAGCACACCGAACAGTCCCCGAGAGAATTCATAGCCGGTGGAGTAGGCTTACCGATGGAGTCGGCGTCCGATCAAGGTGTAGTGAACGGATTTCGAGCGAGGCTTCTGCTTGTGATGAAGTCGGTGTTTCACTTGAGTCCCAGAATGCTCACTGGATTCATATGCCTCGAGATGTAGTGATTACCAGTTGAAATTTGCAGAGCAGTTAAGATGGAACGGCCGCTTCGGGAACTTCTTCTTCTTTTCATAATATAATAATAATATAATATAATAATAATAATAATAATAATAATAATAATAATAATAATAATCAATCAATCAATTTATTGCAGCTTTGAATTCATACATGTGAAATGCGGGTCCGTCAAAAGCCAATAGCGGCTTGTGGGACTGGACCCGCAGCGGCGTAAAATAACAGAAATATTATAAGCACAGTCTATACGCAAATGATACAGTTTCAGAACAACATTCCAGTTATTGGAGAAAATTAAACAGAATGAATCAAAACACATGCAGGATATTGTCACATAACTACCATGAGAGAAAACCACAAAAAACACACAAAAAGAAACCCGATGCCGAAGTTGCAGGTTAAATCAAGACTGATGAAAAGCCATTGAAACATCAAGGAACTAACTGTCTTACTTAAATAAGATAAAACAAAGTAAAACTAAATTCTGAATTTGTTGGTTCATAATATACAGAACAGACGAACGAAGGAAGCTGAAAAATGGACGAGAAGATTTAAACTCATGACACAGGAAATATCGCTTTAGCATATTGTCCTTAAAGCTTTTTTAACTGTCGCTTTGAATCAATATCTGAAAACAAATCTGATAAACTGTTAAACAGATCAGGGACATAAAATGAGCGATGACGTTTTCCATACTTCGTATAAACACGCGGAATGACCGAAACGTTCACCTTCTCTCAGAGTGCGTTCTAGAACACGGGGTGTCTTAAAGGAACTTAACCAGTATGTTTGCTACTACACATCCTTTAAAGAGAGCTGAAAAACGAGGTAGATACAAAGACTCAAACAACTCATCACTTGGCGTCGACAGAGAGGTGTACGCTACTCCCTTCAGAATGCTTTTTAAAATAGTATCAATCTTGTTGTGCCAGAGCATAGAACAGTTGGCATAAACAGTAATTCCATAGCGCAATAAACCGTAAGCCAGCGCGTTGACTATCATCTTTCGATTGGAAAAGGTAAAAACGTCTTAGTAGAATATAACAAGCATGAGACACTTCGCATCTTTTGGCAATGTAACTGAGATGAGAGTCCCAAGACAAATCACATCAAAATAAATTCCTAGATACTTGATTGTTTCGATTGAACTCAAGCGGAGTACATGTACACTGCGCGCACTTCGACGAATGGAAGACAAAAGGAATGACTGGGCATTTCCGCTTTAAGGGATTGTTGAAACGCATTAGTTGTGTTTTATGAATGTTTACTTTAATACAGTTTGCTTCAAACCAGTCTAAAACCCGAGTGGCATTGTCTCGTAATAAAGAAATTGCATTTGATAGATCTATAGGCGTGAGGTAATAACGTATCGTCCGCGTACTGGTAGATTTCACATCCAGCAACACTTTAGCGAGGTCATTCACGTATAGATTGAACAATAATGGCGCCAAAACAGACTTGAGGTACTCGGCTTTCAAATGACGCTAATACTACGAGCGTTACTAAGTGAAACATATTGCGTACGACATGATAAGAATCTTTAAGAATATGAAAAATGGTCCCCTAAAACCATAGTCGTAAATTTTTTCAGTAGTATTTTATGACTAATAGAGTCGAATGCTTTGGAGACGTCTAGGAAGAGTGCGCAGGCAAACTTATTTTTGTCGAGAGCTGTGTTTAACGTGTCCACGAGTTCCTCAAGGAGTGATTGGGTGCCACGCCCCGTGATAAAGCCGTATTGGGATGGTGATAACAAACTAAACTTTTCAAGAAACGCAGTCATTGTATTTATATATGCTTTTCAGTGCCAAGGACAGGCACGGAAGAATAGATATGGGCCTATAACTTTCGACGTCATCACGCTTACCGCCTTGTAAGTGGCCTAACGATCGCATTTTTGAAACCAACAGGGATAACTCCGGAGCTTATACACCCGTTAGTATGTATAATAAAACATTGCCCAGGGCCTCAAAATTGCGCCGAATATCGCCAACGCGGATACTGTCCGAGACGGGTGCTTTATTTGGCTTGAAATTAAGAATATCGTACGTAGGTCTTCATAGTCATGTTCGGCAGAAATGCGCAGAGCTGAACGAAGGTTCCAGATTAATGGGTGAAATGCTTCATCATGCGATACGCCCGAAACCGAAGCG